>JAGWEN010000205.1:0-105000 GCA_018703685.1 Orius laevigatus | reverse complement strand
GCTTTGTTGTTTTTTAAAAAGGTTAAATTGGAAATGTATAAGGAGCCAAAAAAGGCTGTTAGGTTTCAATTTGTACAAATCGTTCCCTTCTTTTCTTCCCATTTAAACAGGCTTTGTCACATAAGTGAAACTAGAAACCTCTTCACTCTTCTTTATAAAAAGGTCAAAGCAATTTTACCTCCCTTTAGCTTTCCAATAGCCCTAAGTCCAAGGAAATGAGTAGAAAAAGTCAAAAAACTTTCCCGAGCTGTTGATTGTGTTTGTAAATAAACATTTTATTTCAGAATAAGGATCGATTACCGTCGGAATAGGACTTTTATCGATAAAAACAGTGTATTTTTACTCACCTAACATTTATTATTTAAACGGGTCAACTACGTTTTCAAGGTTTTTTTAACGTCTTAAAAAGAAAAAAAAAAAAGTTTAAATGTTCAGAGACATCTTCGGAATGAGTCTGTCATTTCCCTACTAAAAGTAATCCCAGAAACCCTCAGATTTATTAAACTGGAAGAAAAAAATATTCTTGCGGAAAACACGAAAGGGAAATGTTAAATAGGAGAGACATCTGGAAAATTAAGTTGTTAGGACATCCCAGTGAACAATTGAAATGCTTTATATTGTTACTTTAATTAAAATGCTTTTGAAAAAAGAAGGTTTTTTCCTAATAAAAAGACTTGGACTAACCTAGAAAAAAACGAATGGAAAAAGTGAAGGGAGAGCTATAAAAGTCGTTCATTGATTTACTACGTTTTCTTATCGGCTTCGAAACCTCCATTTTAGCCATTATCTGTACGACTTAAACAAACCTACTTGGCCAAAAGAAAAATCCCATTTCAAGAAGGTGCTAACAATTTTTAACAAATGAACAAAGCGAACAATCGGTGTCATAAAAAGTCTTTAAAAAATTTCCTTTTAATTTAATTTAATTTAAATTTGGTAAACCACTGAAAATAGTAGTTTCTTGTCACAAAGGGTCAAAATATGTCTGAAAAGTGTCTTTTCTTGTCAAAAAGGGTCTCAATTTGGCTGAGAAAGGTCTTTTCTTGTCAAAATGGGTCAATATATGTCTGAGAAGTTTCTTTTCTTGTCAAAAAGGGTCACAATTTGGCTGAGAAGGGTCTTTTCCTGTCAAAACAGGTCAAAAATTAGACTGAAAATAGTCTTTTCTTGTCAGAAAGGGTCGAAATATGTCTGAGAAGTGTCTTTTCTTGTCAAAAAGGCTCTCAATTTTGCTGAGAAAGGTCTTTTCTTGTCAAAAAGGGTCAAAATCTGTCTGAAAAGAGTCTTTTCCTGTCGAAGCAGGTTAAAAATTAAACTGAAAATAGTCTTTCCTTGTCAGAAATGGTCAAAATATGTGTTCAAAGTGTCTTTCTTGTCGAAAAATATAATAAATCTATCCCAAATGGCTCTTTTCTTGTCAAAACGAGGATTAAAATCTGACTAAAAAGGAATTTTTACCGTCTAAAAATCTCTTTTTGTCTTTCTTGAAGTGTGTCTAAAGGACGGTACGCATAAGGTCAATGCGTGTTGCGTAAAAATGTTAGAAAATGCGTAAAATCACGCACAACTATGTGATCACCCTACATCACAACCACTAAGTACCCCCTCCCTACATTTTCCCACCATCCCCTCCTATACTTTGGCTATATTTCCTCCCATTCGCTCCTTACCCACCTTGCCCTTCTTAGCCTCCTCAGCCTCCCCACCGTCTACCCTTTGCTTGCCATGCCAAAATTAGGTATCTAATTCATTTGTCTGGTCATATTATTAAAATTGGACCTTTTACCGTATTGTATGGAAGATATATGCGATAAACGTGTTTTTGGGACGTTCTGGACTTAGATTGCATTCATGGGAAACGAATTAGACTTATTGATCCCCCTTTTCCACCCAACCCGGAACCCCTTTCACACTAAAGTTTACTTCTACCTTCTTAAACGTGGTATATCTCCAAGATACTCAATTCCAGGTCAAGAGCCATCAATGGAAACGCTCCTAAATTAATAGGATTCGAGAAAAGCCTCAAAAGTCATCTCCAATTTAAAATCCCCATTAAAATCGCATGTTTCTCTCTATATTGGCTTTTCATAATGAAAACGTACAAATAAACATTGAATAAATAATGGATGCGTTTTGATCTTAGCCCGACGTATTTTACCCTCTATTATTTCCTCTCTGAATCCATTAACTATGAAGGGATCTGTAAAGGATAAAGGGCTAATTGTTAAATCATGAGATTTTCCAGGTATTAGTTGATGTACATGCTAAAACAAGTTTGAAAACAAGTTAATTATCACATTGTCCAATAACATTTTTTAGGTATTTTTATTTTCAATATCAATAATTTATGGTTGCTTTGTTTTTGATGAAATTGACGTTTATACAATTTACCCTCGGTGGATCATATCGGAATATCATTTAAGGAATTTACTGACTCATAAAATTGGCTCTGTCCATGGGATTAGTCTCGAGGTTCTCCTCTGAGATGACAAAACCAAGTTTTCCTCCTCTTCACCCTAAATCACTTTATAATTGCTCCCAAACTTCTCACTGTTTCGCATTAATCGCTTTTCAGGAAGTGATTTACGATTTATTTATGATTTCTTTTTTTCGCATCTTGACATAGAAAGATCACTTTACACCATAAAGGTGCCTAGAAATTATGAAAAGTGGTGGTATGGAGGAGAAAACCCCTCAAATTGTCTTGTGGGGCTCTAATGACCTCTCCACTAACATCCCTCCCATCCACATCCCCCACCTTCCCTAACCTCCCCTCCCACCTTATGTTTCCTATACATCCTTCATTCATCCACCTTCTGTACTTTTTGAAAATAGGTACTAAAAATACTCGTAGATTAAGTAGGATTTACAAAATATTTTTTTAGAATGGAAAGAGTTTATGTGTCATGGTAGGGAGAACAGGAAAAACAGAGTTTCCCTGAAGCGTGAAATTTACCAAACAGATTTTTTCCCGACCAAAACCTTTTTTTTAGCTCCGACCATGAAAGTGAACGTAAAAAAAAATGACAGTATACGTTGGTCGGTCGCGTTTGATGTTAAATAGAGCCAAATGTTAGAGCTATCGGATCGCTTAAAGACACCCTCAGAATTGCGGAATCCATTGTGAGAAAATAACAATAGAATAATTCGACTGGATTGATAACATTGTAAAGCAAATACGCATTCGCCAGGCAACCTTCACCGGGCCCATCAAACGTCCTCATCACCGTGTTTTGTCACTTTGTAAACCGCTTTCCATATTCAACTTAATTTTCTAAACAAATGGAATTTTTCATTATGTTTTATACATTACTTGTGACATGAGGTGAAATAAAAATCAAAAACTTCACAAAAAAGAGGGTTGTTTTTTCGGCCGTTTTTTTTATCAGGGAGATTTTGAATTTATTGTTCATACGACCTAGCAACTGCTGTTCCGGACCGCAAATACTTTATTCTACTGAAAAGTTAAGCGAACTCCCATAGGAAGGCTCTGCCGGTCCAAGGGCAGTGAACCCCTGCTATCTGCATATCATGTCTCATTTGGTCCCAGCGGGGGAGCTAAAAATCAGACCCCAGCCCCACCAAAAAGGCTCTTAAAACGTTGATTTTGAGGTTTTTGACGAAAATTGTCTCTTAAAACTTTAATTTTGTTGTTTTTTGACGAAAAATTATCTCTTAAAACGTTGATTTAGAGGTTTTTTGACGAAAATTTGGCTTTATAAAATGTTGATTATGAGGTCTTTTGACGAAAGATTGGTTCTTAAATAATGTAAATTTTTAGGTTTTTGACGAAAAATAGCTTAAACATTATTTTGAGGCTTATAATGAAAAATAATCGTCTCCTAAAACCTTAATTTGAGGTTTTTTGACGAAAATTTGGCTCTTAAGACCTTCATTTTGAAGTTTTTGATGAAAAATTGGCTCTTCGAGTGTTCATTTTGATGAGGTTTTTGGCGAATACATAGTAACACAATGAATGTGTTGATTTTGCCTTTTTTTAAATTTTTTTTAATTAATGAAAAATAAAGATTAAAAACTAACTTGGCTAATGATAACGCCCACGCAAAATGTTTTTTACAACTAAAAAAAAAAAATTGGGATTTTTTCATAAAATTGTCTTCATTATGGTGAATTTTGGTAATTTTGTTTTCCTCTTTCTTTCTTTTCCTTTCTCTCTTTTTCATGAAAATTAAGGAAATCGGTCAAAAAGTCTACATTTTGGCTTTGGCGCTATATCAATATTCAAATCATAGACACGAATTATTTCAATTGTACAAAACCAAAAAGGAAAAAGCCATAAAACTTCTATATGATTACAAAAAAATAAAAAGGTACGTTTTACGCGGCATGAATTTTCCCTTTTACATCCCCCTCCTTTTTTTTTTATTCCCATGGAGGGACAAAAAGTGTCGGAATCCTTTCCCAAGGGTGGATTTTACCTTACGGTTCAACACAGAATAGTAATTAGCAAAGGGGGGCCGGAAAAGCGTCGGTGGGAGGAAGTCGGGGGGTTTAAGAGTCGGGGATTTAATGATACACAAAAGGTCATTTGGCCCCACCAGGGGCGTCACAAAAACTCTCCCTCAGAAATTTGTTTAATTATTCTTCTCCGAAAAGAGAAAAATTGGCATTCACATTTTTAGCGGATTTCCGGAGGAAAGCAGCCTATTGGGGCCGGCCTCACGGCGGCTTTCGGCTTAGAGGCTTATATATTCGTGATCAGGACGATCTCCTGATCACGAAAATATAGGTCATTCCCAAAGTTGGCGATATATATATATATATATATATATATATATATATATATATATATATATATATATATATATATATATATATATATATATATATATATATATATACATATACTATGTTATACGCGAAAACAACAAAAAAATAGTGTGTGACATCGTCATCAAAATATCGTTTATATAATTATATATATATATACATATACATATATATGTACCGACGCGATAACTCGAGCTAGGATTGTTTGAATTAAACGAGACTTGGTATTTAGAGCTTTTGTCTCACCAGGTAGAAGCCTATTGAAAATGGCTTGAATCGAGAAAGCGGTTCTGGTACTTCGCTTAGGGCATAAAGGGCATTTTCGTGATTTTCTCGGAACCTGAAGGTTTGAGATGGTTAAAAATCGTGACGGGAAAGTCCTAGGGGCCGAGGATCATAGTTAATAGCAGTTCAAATTTCAAAATCGGTTCTGGGACTTGTCTAAGGGGCCTAAATAGATTTTCGTGATTTTCTTGTAACGTTAAGGTTTGAGATGGTTGAAAATCGTGATGGGAATGTCTGATGATCCGCAGACCGTATTAAGAACGGTTCAAATGACGGAAGATGTTCTGGGACCCACGTTAAGGGGCCTAAATGGAATTTCGAGATTTCTTCAATACCGGAAAGTTTGAGATGGTTGTAAATGGTGACGGAAATATATTATGGCCCGAGGACCATAGTAGAAGACACTTGAAATCGCCTAAGCGGTTCTGGGACTCTCCTGAGGGACTTAAATGGAATTTCGTCATCTTTGAAAATAAGAGCAGGAGATGGTCGAAATCGATTATAGGAGCTGCTCATGAACTGAGAATTCACATTTGACAACAGATCAAACCCGCATACGAAGAAGAAGCTACTTAGGGCATTGATGAAATTAATTTTAGAATTTGAACTTTTGGCGGTGAAAATCATGTGGTTTGAGTTGATATTTCTAGGCTGATTTCTAGAGGAATTGAAGCTATTGTGGTCGGTGTGATGGAGGCTCCGGGCTCAGAGACCCATTTTATTTATTTTACTGAGGTGGTGGGGGGGGGGATAATTAGGACATCAAAGATAGGCTTAGGGAAGGCCTTTCCGGAGGAAATCCGCTGCTTCTCGAGGCTGCCTCGAGGCTTTTTTTTTTTTAAATTAATTAATAGATAACGTATTCCCTTTTGGGAAAACGTCTGATTGTGCATATGCGGGTTAATTACACAGCGCGGAGGGTCCTTTGAAAATTTCTCTTAATTAGAAACGGGGTTGAAGTGCTTAAAGAAGAAAACCGCACTTTCTCCTCTAGTGGGAATCTCGTACTCCAAAAGCCCCGGTTATTAACGTCAAGACTAATTTTGGAGGAAACAACGTTTTAATAATCTTACCAATTAAATTCTATCTAGTCTAGTCATTCTATTAGTATAAAAAAAAAAGGTTGAAAAAAGTAAAAAAAGTCTAAATCCCTTAAAAATCAGGGCTTTACAGACTTCTCAACCAATTCCCCAACCTTCCCCTCATTCATTCAACACCCTTCCACTCACCCATCGCCTCCCCTACTCTCCTCGACCCATCCCCCTACTACATTTTACCTTAAGCCCTCACATTGATTTAAGACGGAAAAAATTGTGTAAAAACGTCAGGATTATCCGGTATATTATCGTCCTCCATTCTTCAAGGAGGTAATCGGAGTGTTCAAAACCTTACGACGGCCCTTTCAATGAGGGCACTTCATACTTCCTGCCCTCTTTTTACACCTGAAACCGTTTAAACATCCAACATTCTTTTATTTTTAGACTCCAATATATAAATTTAAAAAACATTAATTTTAGAACTAAACAAAACGATTGAAAAAAGCAAAGCTTCTGAGTATAGAATGAGGCTGAAAAAAAAATTCTGCCTGTGTGTATGTTTTTTTAAGTTGTCTTTTTTTTTTTTTTTTAAATTTTCATTTCATTATATAAAATAAATGGAAATAAAATCCGTTTTGTCATGTTCTACTGTTGGGGAATTCCAGGGAACCATCAACTATCCAGGGCTTGTATAATCCAAGAGACTATAATACTGAAACCTGCAAAGTATAATAATTTATTTATAAAAAAAATGACGTCATCTACGTCGTGGAACAACGTGGTAAATGAAATTAAAATTTAATTAAAACAGGGATTTAAAATGAAATTGCTGTTAATTAAGGTTTCCTCGCAAGGGCTTCATTTAATGCAAAACCATCGTATGACGCGCTGAGGGTAAAAAAAAAATTGCTTTAATAATAAAAATTTACGTTGTATCTCGATAATCTGATAGGAAGTGGGATCTCCATGGCAGCCATTCAACATGTATAATAGAAATAAATTGAAAATAATTCGGATGTGCTGAACCCTTTTTTATTCAAGAGCCCCTAATCTCCAAAAATCGAGGTAAAAATGGCCCCTAGTAACCAAAAAGAATCAAAAATTAAGCTATAAGGGGCCTTTTTTGTCGCAAAGGAACAAAGTGGGTAGTCAAAAGAGCACCTAATTCCCTGAAATCAAAATAAAAAGGCCCCTAGTGTCAAAAAAGGATAAAAAAATCAAGAAATATTGGCCTTTTTCGTAGAAAAGGAACGGAACGTAGTCAAAAGAGCCCCTAATCTCCAAGATCGATGTAAAAAGGGCCCCTAGTGATCAAAAATCAAGCTAAAAGGGCCCTTTTTAGTCGAAAGGGAAAAAAGTGTAGCCAAAAGAGCCCCTAATCCCCAAGGTCGATGTAAAAAGGGCCCCTAGTGATCAAAAATCAAGCTTAAAGGGCCCTTTTTAGTCGAAAGGGAAAAAATTGTAGTCAAAAGAGCACCTAATCCCCAAGATCGATGTAAAAAGGGCCCCTAGTGATCAAAAATCAAGCTAAAAGGGCCCTTTTTAGTCGAAAGGGAAAAAAGTGTAGCCAAAAGAGATCTTAATCCCCAAGATCGATGTAAAAAGGGCCCCTAGTGATCAAAAATCAAGCTTAAAGGGCCCTTTTTAGTCGAAAGGGAAAAAATTGTAGTCAAAAGAGCACCTAATCCCCAAGATCGATGTAAAAAGGGCCCCTAGTGATCAAAAAATCAAGCTAAAAGGGCCCTTTTTAGTCGAAAGGGAAAAAAAGTGTAGCCAAAAGAGATCTTAATCCCCAAGATCGATGTAAAAAGGGCCCCTAGTGATCAAAAAGTATCAAAAATCAAGCTATAATTGGGCTTTTTGTCGCAAAGGAGCAAAATGTAGTCAAAACCCTAAAAAAAAAAAAAAAATTATGGATTTTTTTAGGTAAAATTAATGGCCGGTTTTAAGAGGTTTAAATTTTTTATTGGCCTTGAAAAGAACCTCCCAACGGTTTATTGATCAGTTAATCAGTTAAGAATTTTAAAATGTGAACTTTGAGGAAAAAATTGAGCTAACAATGTTGTTTATTAATTATTTTTCCAGAAATTGAATGATTTTCGAAATCAAATCTTGTCTTGTAAAAGAAATAACATTTTTCTTTCATTTTGAGTAGTAATCTTATTTTGAAAATGGAAAACATGGTTTGTGGCTAAGCCGTGTGAGGTGAAGTAGAAGGAAAAGATTGGAAAACAAGAAGATTCGAGTATAAATTGGATATCTCCTCGTGGCTGGAGGGATCCATTAAAGTTTTAAACAAATCTTGTTCCCAAGTTAAGTTTCACCATAAGTAATTTTCTTGTTTCAACTTTAACGATATGTAGGAGGTGAAGAAAATGGAGGGTCATTTATAAACATTGACTTATTTTATAAACATGGAAATATAACATGGGTCAAAGTATGCGAGGGATTTTCGTGTATGAACGTCCCCACGCAGATTTTCATTTTACAAAATTGAGGATTCCCTGGAAAGTAGGAACGTTTGAGTCTTTTATCGTTTAAGAAAAAAAAGCAATTTCCTTTCTTTTTAAAAAGGAAAAACCGATAAGAAAAAAAAGCAATATTGTGTCAAACTGTCACAACTTATTGGGTAGCCTCAGGGTTAAGCAAACAGATAAAAAAATAAAAGGAGAGAAGGTCGGAGTCTGAAGACAAAAGACGAGATTGTGCTCTTAACTGCGAAGGCGATCGTTCCGTTTGAAACTTGAGACTCGATTGGTCCGGACAATTAAGAAAAGAGGCAAACAGCGTCGGAATGTTTGCTTTTGACCCTCTTTCGTCCTTTTCTTAAACCGAAAACCTCGCGACGGTCACGGACATTCAAACATCGACGGTCATGGACATTCCATTTACCCTTCTCAACAGAAATAATATTACTATCTATTCAGGAAAGAAAAAAAAAAACCCTCGAGGCAGCCTCAACAAGGAGCGGATTTCCTCCAGAATAGCCTCTCCAAATCCTATCTTGGATATCCTGATTATTCTCATAAATATTAATTATATATCTAATTATATTAATTATTCTATATTCTAGTCTATTAATTAGGACTATATTAATTAATTATATACTCCCTTAGAAGTACACCGCATGGGAGTTTGATCCGTTTTGAAATGTAATTCCTCAGATCATGAGCTGCTCCTCTGGTCAATTTCAACCTTCTCCTGCCGATATTTGCCAAGATCACGAAATTCCACTCAAGGACTTAACACTTAAGGACTCCACTCAAGGACTTAACACTTAAGGACTCCACTTAAGGACTCCACTTAAGGACTCCACTTAAGGACTCCACTTAAGGACTCCACTAAAGGACTCCACTTAAGGACTCCACTTAAGGACTCTCTTAAGGACTCTTAGCAGAGTCCCAGGGTCCGCGACATTCCCGTCACGATTTTCAACCGTCTCAAACCTTAAGGGGTCAAGAAATTCCATTTAGGTCCCTTAGCCAAGTCCTAGAGTTTCGGCGATTTGCACTGTTTTCTACTATAGTCCGCGGCTTTTCAGACATTCCCGTCGCGATTTCCAACCATCTCAAACCTTAAGGCTTCAAGAAAATGATGAAATTTAGGCCCCTTGGCCAAGTCCCAGAGCTTCGGCGATTAGCACTGTCTTCTACTATGATTCGCGGCTTATCAGACATTCCCGTCGCGATTTCCAACCATCTCAAATCATAAGGTTTCAACTTTCAAGAAAATCACGAAATTCCATTTAGGGAAAATTTTTGTGTCTTGTCAGCAACTGGATAAATGTGAGCTTCGTAATTAGAGATAAAATGTGGAAGTTTGGTTCTATTTTATCCTGTAACAAACCAAAGGGGAACTTTTAAAGTAAAAAGGATTGTTCTCAAACCCTAAAAGTTAACAAGTTTTCGATTCTCAAAGAGGATTTTTGTTAAAAAGCATAAAAGAGTTGACGGATTTTGTTTTATTTGTTTCAGAGCGATGTGGGGAGGTTGAGTTATGGACAAAGGTTGAGGAGAGGCGAGCCAGGGCTGGGTCCATGGAGGCGAACGACACGACGAAGGTGGAAGTGCACACATGGTTCCCGGGACCCAGCTCCCCTTACACTCAAGCTCAGGCTTTAATCATCGGCCTTATCCTTCTCATCGTTATTTTGGTGACAGTCGTCGGTAACATACTAGTCTGCGTCGCCGTCTGTCTTGTCAAGAAGCTACGTCGACCTTGCAACTACCTTTTAGTTTCCCTCGCCGTTTCGGACCTCTGCGTCGCTATATTAGTGATGCCGATGGCTCTTCTTTATGAAATTTTGGGCACCTGGAATTTAGGGCCTTTTATGTGCGACCTTTGGGTTTCATTCGACGTCCTCGCTTGCACCGCTTCCATATTAAACCTCTGCATGATCAGCGTGGACAGATATTACGCCATAACGAAACCTTTAGAATACGGCGTCAAACGTACGCCCAAACGCATGATTCTTTGCGTTTCTTTAGTCTGGTTAGGAGCCGCCTGCATAAGCCTTCCGCCGCTTTTAATTTTAGGAAACACTCACGGCGAAACTCAAGAACGGAAAGGCCCTCAATGCCTCGTCTGCCAGGACTTCGGATATCAAATTTATGCCACTTTGGGCTCTTTTTACATCCCGTTGTCCGTCATGATGTTCGTCTACTATAAAATATTCCGCGCCGCCCGGAAAATAGTTTTAGAAGAGAGACGGGCCCAGACGCATTTAGAGACTAGTCATTGTTTTTTGGAAATCAACAAAAATGGCTCTGGACCCGAATCAAGACTTGCGGTCAGCTGCGCGAGCTCACCAGCCCCGAGAGCACATCATAGAACGAGCACCACAAGCACCAATACCACAGTAAGTAACTTTTTTCTCAAAAACCGCTACATTTACCCTTGGGTGGGGCCATATCCCCTTTAGCCTGTTCACTGGACAAAATTCTTTGGTATAATATTATATTATATGTATGAAAATGTGAAATTTTCCGCCGTTTGGAAGGGCGAATCCTAGGGGGTACGCTTTGCTTGCCGATTCGCTAAGACAGGGTGCCATTGTTGTCGATGAAGCAACGAGGTCCACACTTAGGTCCGGTGCGAGTCGCTTTGATCTGTTTTGGTTTTGATCTTAGATCTTTCTTGGTTGATCGTTTGGTTTAAAAGCGAAAGAAAGAAACGTAAGGGAGTGAACAAGCCCGTCTCCATTGCCTGGACCATCTTATCATGTCGGACAACGTCTATTCCACCGCCACCGACGCCGCCGCCAGCCTAAGGCCTTTAGACTTACCCTAAGCTTACACGGGCGAATTATCTATCACGGTTGTACTGAAATTACCCGAGAGAATCTTTTTTATATCAGTATTTTTTTTAGTTGCTTTTTTCCCCATTTCCATGGAAGTTGGCAACAAAACGTCTGCCATTTACACAAAATTCATCCATCAATCTCGAACCGGGAATTTTCATCCCCCCATATTCAATTAATTGGTTCGCGTATATGGGGAAGCTGAGCAGCATTATTTAGTTTGATTTTGGCCCGGGCATATTGCTTGATTTGCGGTGATTCTCGTAATTAGTGGACCCCCGTGCTATCAAAACGCAATCTATTGTTTAATCGCTGAAACGGACGCGATTTCAATTTCCCTCCGTTTTAATTAAACTCAATTTTTTTCCACCCACCCCATGATAACAGGGTCTTCAAGTTATTTCTGGAACATTAATCTGGCCACACTTGGGGAAAAAAGTTAACAACTCGAGAACACCGACAAGGAACCCTTCACAACTTTATGGACTGTTTGACCTTAGAAACCTCTCTCCACCCCTCATATTTTGAAGAATAACATTTTATAAAGATTTCGAGAGAGCGCACGCCGCACAATTGATTCTCGGGCTTCTTCAAGAGATGTGCTCAGAAGACAAAGACTGTAGTTGTCAGACTTAACAGACAGTACTTGAGTATTTTTCTTAAGGAAGAAGATTCTACTTTAAACACCTCGTTCGCGTTGTCTAGTCAAACCATGTTCAAAGATTCACTTCAATGACGTTATTTAACTTTCCCAAAACAAAGTTATCCTAACAATCCACCATTTTGGGGATACTGAAGGTTCGGTGAAGGTTCTGGTGGTGGGAAGAAGGTCGAGTTGATGCGAGAGTGATGGGAAGTGGTGGAATGTTTGGGGAGGTTGGGACAAGGTAGAGAAGGAGGATGGTGTTTGTCGTTGTTAACCAACCCAACTTTTAGACCTTTGCGATTCTTTGACAGTTTCGCCAATTTTTTCGCATCAGTACTTTTAAACAAGATGTCCGGAAAGTGTTAAATTGTTAGGAAGGTCTGCACCAAATTTGGAATTTCGTGTTCTTTATATTAGATGGACGTTGTTTAAGCCTTTTTCTTAATCGTTTCTAAAAAGTTTAATGACAAAAGAAATTTATTCAAGATGCGTTGTCACCCTTTAAAAGTAAAAGACGGGGGAGTTTTTGTTCTCGTGGAAAACTTTTATCAATAAGAGATCCTTACCGTCAGCACGTTGTGGGCGTGAGTGGGGGGTCCAACCCGGCTTGGGATCGCAGAAGGCTAATATATATGAAAATTATACCCGAGGCATTTCGAACGGGATTAAACCCCTGAGTCACGTAGAATCCACGGTTAGAAACCCGCACCGTCGACGTTCCCGAATTAATTACTCTCTTTTTTATGTTCCAACTTCTTCTTTTTCCCGAATTTTTTTTTAAGAAAATATCGCCTTTGAAGAAACTTATTACCCATAAACCATTCAGGTCTTTAAGGCCGGATTTAACTTTGGAAATGGAGGATCAAAGTTGTCAGAAAAGTGGTCTCAAAGAGTTAAATGCAATTCTGAAATTCTAAGATCGGTTGAAAAAGAAACGGAACTGTTCCAACTTTCATCCTTCAACTTATTTTAGGCAATTTTTTTTTTAAATTAATTACCTGATGAAGCATTCACAACGCATACCATCTCTAAGAAAGCTTTTAAGGTTTTAAATAAAAAAAACATCAATTTGAAATTCCTACATTTTCGTGATCCCCAGAACGCCATGATCACGAATAAATTCAAGCCCGGAGCCTCAGTCGCACTCACCGCAATAGCGTCATTTAGTTTGGAAATCAGCTAAAATAACAAAAGGGTGGATGGTGGAGAGGTGATGGGTACTAGTGGGAGGTGGTGGAATGGGGGAGGTGGGAGATGGTAGAGAAAGAGTGCTGAATGAGGGGGTTTATTAGGGGGTATTTGGTTTTAGGGGAGAGATCTGTAGAGCCCCTAATTTTTGATAAAGTTCTAGTTATGCTCTAAACAACTATGTTTTTTAAATTTTTAACAGTTCCAATTTCAGTCTAACAAAAGAAGTCGATTATACTCCCAAAAAAAAAGGTTGGTCAGAAATACAGCTATTATACATTTTTGCTTTTTATGCGGGGGAGGGAGATTTAATTAAATAATTCCCAGCTCAAGTGGAAATTTAATTAAATTACAACATACAGGCTGATAGGTATCGTTAATAAACGGACCGGAACTTCCCCTGGACAAAAAATAAATACTCTTTTGATTTTTTTTAAATATTTTTTTAGGATGTGGTTGGATTTTTGGTAAATAAGAAGGAAACGAGTTAAAAATTGAGTGGTTACGACGTGCACGTTCTTTTGAGGTTTTACTCTTTCTCCTCCCTAGAATGCTAAACCCTCGTAATTTTTACGACTACGCGCATATTTTCTTCGAAAAAGGCTAATGGGTGGGTGGTTAAATATATCAGTCCACTTTTTTAGAGCAATTTTATTCTTTATTTTTAAAGTTATCATAATTTCGGCACCTGTAATTAAAAAAAACATAACATTCTGCCTAAAAAATAGTAGTCGTCAAAATGACGAGGGTTTAGCAATAAGCGCCTACTATATGGGATTACCATTCTTTGGCCAATGTGTTTTTCTTTTCTGAGTTTTAGGTAGATTTTTTTTTTATTTGTCTTTAAATCCGTTTATTCAATTTTGTTTTAAAAGAGAAGCTTTTATGATTGATGATGACCCTCGACATTAATCAAAGGTAGAAAAAGAGAGAGAAAAGAAAACTAATTGTGATGAAAGCATGCTTGGGAAAGCTGATATCGTATGGGAAAACAAAAGAGACTCCATCAGTATTAAGGTGTTAGCGTCAAAGAGTATTTGCCCAAGATGTGAAACCGATGACGATGCTCACGAAAATGAATGCTCCCCATCCATCATTGTCTTTACACAGTTCCCAATAGGGGAAATGATTTTGCACCGAATAGAAAAAGCTTTTTTCGGCTTTTCGAATTGATGCCCTTAACAAATTCGTCTGAAAGGAGGATCGTGAAAAGGAATTTTTTTTCATCCAATAATTTCCCTGAAGATAAGTAAATAATGAGAGCGCTTTTGACAGGCTATGATGAATAGGGTTTTTGTCCGAAATGATCGATATGGACGAAGTCAAATATAAAGAAACTCAATCAAAGTTCACGAAGAATCATAAAATCTGAATAAAATTGGAAAGGTTCGTTTCATCAATCTACTCGTTAATAATAAACAAGAATTATCTCGTTTTCAGGTCGCAAATTTTTATTTTTAATATATTTTTTCCTTAGGTATATAAAAAAAAATTGTTGAAAATCTGCTGATCGAGGTCGTAGTAAGTTATTCTGGTCGAGTTAGCAGAACCTAACTATATCAAATTGCTGCTAAATCGGGTGAGAGGACACTTTCTATGATGGGTTCAAATAATTTAGAATCGATGGATGGATAAAAAAATTCATTTATACTGGAGGGTATTTTACCTTCTCGAAATAAATTTTTTACACTTTTTTAAAGGGTACAGTGCGCCTCCCTTTTACAAATGAAAACCCTTGTGCCCCCCCCCCTCAAAAAAAGTTTTGAATGTTAACTTTGAGGTTTTTGAAAAAAAAAATTTGGTTTTAAAATGTTGATTTCGATTCTTTTGACAGAAGAAATTGCACTTCAAACGTTCATTCTGAGGGTTTTTTGAAGAAAATATGGCTCTTAAAACCATAATTTTGAGGTTTTTGACGAAAATTTGGCTCTTAAAACCTTGATTGTTAGGTTTTTGACAAAAAATTGCTCTCAAAACTTTGATTTTGAGGTTTTTGGACGAAAACTAGGATTTTCGAATGTTGATTTTAAGATTTTTGACAAGAGAAATTGCACTTAAAAAGTTGATTCTGAGGTTTTTCGACGAAAAATTGGCTCTTAAAACCATGATTTTGAGGTTTTTGACGAAGTTGATTTTGAAGTTATTTAACGAAAATTAGGCTTTTTTAATAATTCTTGTTTTTGACGAAAATTCGCTCTTCAAACCTTCATTTTTAGGTTTTTGGACAAAAATTTGGCTCTTAAAATGTTCATTTTAAGGTTTTTGAAGAGAAATTGGCTCTTAAAATGTTGATTTTGAGGTTTTTGACAAGAGAAATTGCACTTAAAACGTTGATTCTGAGGTTTTTGACGAAGAATTGGCTCTTAAAATCATGATTTTGAGGTTTTTGACAAAAAAGGATCGCCCATGGAAATTTTCTATCTCAAAACTAACTTCAGATTCCGGCTATACTCTTTAGTGGAATTCGGTATGGAAAGTTGAAGGGCTTTCATCTAGTTCAGTTTTACTCAGGGTTATGTTTACTGGACGTGATGAAATGTGTTTTTCGGGTATCTATAACTCGGCACGATCAGCTTTTCGGTATAGATCTTCCCCAATAAAGAAAGCCCTGAAAATTTCAAGTCCTCAAGGATACGAGATATGTAATTTTAAAAAGAAGATTTTTATTTAGGCCATCCTTTGGGCTCAAAATTTTTTGATATAAGAAATGGTATTCAGTCATTTTTTAAGGTTTTCAATTCTTTTTTTAGAAGATCGCGTGAGTTTAAGTGGCTTTTCTTTGATTGATATCCACGATGCAGACATTAATCTTTCTTTTCCTTTTTTTTCTTACGTCTCCGTTTCTTTTCCCCCTCCCATATCCTAAAACTTTCAGAATCCGTTCAATTAAAGAAGTCCGGAAGTTTCCCGCCTTCCGTGACCGAACGCTTTCCACTCCTCGAATCAGAAAGACTGTCAAAAGAACATTTTTGATGTCGAGATCGATTTTCCCTTTGAGACGAATGAGAGGGAAAAAAAGTGAAGGGAAAGCCGTTCCGTTGTTTTCCATCTACTTCGGCCGGGATTAAAACTTGATTGGCATACGTTGGGATTAGAGTGCTATAGATTTTAATTCCCTGGCGTCTACCCCTTTTTCCCTATTGAACAACATATTGCATCCACCCTCCTAAAACCCTTGCCAAAACCGATAATTTCCAACCCTTAACATGTCCCTATTCATTAAAAACGCTTTAAGTTTCCATTTACGTTTCCCAAAACGCATTGACAACCTGAAAACATGTGCCTAATCTCTAATTTGCTTTTGGTACTTTGAAAGACAAAATAACCAATTTCAAAATAGAGCAAATCCTTAACCATCTCAATTAAAGTTTAAGATAAGAATTGAACATTTGGAATTCCCATTGAGAATTGTATATTTTGACCTAGTTTTGTTTGTTTTTCTGAAGGGTATTATTCAGTTACACCTTGTTTGACCCTTTATCCAAGGAGGGTAAACTTTTCCTTACCATCTGCTCTTCCGATATATGTGAGAAAAACAATTTTATATTTACATATTACTCAGACCCGAATATAATGTTTCGCCTCTCGGATTTCCGCCCATTTTCCATCTGTCAATTTTTGACAATTTAAACATTTTTCCCCCTTATTCTTTTTTGTCTGTTATATTTTGGGCTAAAAGCAAACTTAAGTCCGTTCCATTAAAGGTTTATCCGGTCCCCTAATATTCGTCACACTTTCAAGTGCTTTTCTCTTTCTTTTTAAATTAAATTAGATGCCTTCCCTACTTGAAGGTAAACCAACATTTGAGCACTTTAAGGAATTTTGAATTTTCATGACTTTTAAGACCTGAAAATGCTTTAAATGTGTCAGTTTTTCTTGTTGAATTTAAGAATGAAATTTTTTCAAAGACAAAATGTAAAAGTTTTGGTAAGTAGGAGGAACCGCATAATAGGGGGAAGGTTGAAGGGAAGTGGGGGTTGAGTAGAGGTGAGTAGGGGAGGGAGGAAGAGTATTTGTGTTAGTGGAAAGGTGTGTAGACCCTAACTTTTAAAGTTCGATTTTGTTCTTCCTAACGAATTTATTTATTTATATTTATTATTGCTGATTCTCTCTAAATAGACGACATTTTTAGTTATTTTCAAAACCTATTCGCCATGTTTCTTTTCCCGTGTCGAATTCAATGTGACAACGTGACAGTCTCGAGTCGCACAAAATTGCGAAAGAAGACAAAAATAATAAAACTGACGTGTTCCTAGATTAAGGAAATACTCGGCACGGGAGGTGCTTTAGAGTCAGAATGTTTTTGGACAAAAAAAATGTTCTTATCTTTAAACATCTATAAATTTCTCAATTTTCAGAATATTTACTTAAATTTTATTTCATTCGAAAGCTCTTTTAAATGCCAATCAATCTTACTAAATGTCAAAAACCGCTCGGAACAACCAGGAAGGTACAAAACGGCTTGGAATTCTATCAATAAATGAAAAATAATAAACATTTTGTTTTTGTAAAATTACCCTCATGTTCATTAAAATCTGTTGTTTTTCATTTAAAATGTTTTCGGGCTTAATGATTTTATGATTTAATAATAGAACGGATCCTTGGTGTTTGAGGGTGATGTCCGGCCTGAACGAGATCATTGTCCCTACTGAATATTCATAGTTTCATTAGTCACGGATTTAATGTTCACCCTCTCCGTTGGTTTTGGGAAAGTGTGGGGGTGGGCCTTGGGTATCATTTCTGTCCTAGATAATTAGAGAAGATTTACCATAATAATCGAAGTGGAGGGGCCTTCTGTACACCCTGCAAGATAGCCACTTTCTGATAAAATAGTACGCACGTAAGTTAAAAGCAGTAAAAACATTGTAAAACCTCAGCGAAAACGGACAATAACCGTTATTAAGTGTGGCCGTGAATGTCCGGTATGTGATCGTAAAAGTTGCCGAGGAAAAAAATCGGAAGATCCTCATACTATGAGTTTTTTAAGGTACTAATCCGCCATAATGGATTTTTTATACAGGGCGTCCCAGCGAGTGGACCGGACATTCTAAGAAATAAAGTATCCAAGTGACCCACCTCCCCCCCCCCCTTAAATATTTGTGAGAAATCGATTGAGACTTTTGGATCCGATATAATAAGTGCTCCAGAACTATCCCAACTCCTTTTTTTTAAATCCAATTAAAAAGAAGCTTAGAAACCCTTTATCCAATGCAAAAGAGTCTTGACAGCCCCTAATCCAATGAAAAAATAGCCTGCTTTCCTCCGGAAATCCGCTAAAAAGGTTAACAACCCCTAAGCCAATAAAAAATAGAATTAAGAACCCCTAAGCCAATGAAAAAGGGGATTAAAAACCCCTAATCCAATGAAAAAGAGGATTAAAACCCCTAATTCAATGAAAAAGAGGATTAAGAACCCCTAATCTAATTAAAAAGACTATCAAGAACCCCTAATTCAATGAAAAGGAGGATCAAGAACCCTTAATCCAATGAAAAGGAGGATCAAGAACCCCTAATCCAATGAAAAGGAGGATCAAGAACCCCTAATCCAATGAAAAAGAGGATCAAGAACCCCTAATCCAATGAAAAAGAGGATCAAGAACCCTTAATCCAATGAAAAAGAGGATTAATAACCCTTAATTCACTGAAAAAGAGGAGTAAGAACCCTTAATCCAATGAAAAAGAGGATTAACAACCCCTAGTTCAAAGAAAAAGAGGATCAAGAAACCCAAATCTAATGAAAAAGAGGATCAAGAACCCCTAATCCAATGAAAAAGAAGATTAATACGACAACTACGTTTTATAGAAATCGATTTTATGCTTGATTCCCAGTAACTTTTGCTAAAAACAAGGTGTGTCACGCTACCACTGGGCCACCCTGTTTACTGCAGACGGTTTTAAGAGTGGAAATTTTCACTTTTTGAAGGTTCCTAGTGCATACCTTTTTGTTATGAAGAATTATTTTGTAATTTGGAGAAGAAGGAATTCCTACGTTTTATAAGGAACAAAGGAATGCAGCCACTTCTCAACCACTCGACCTACGTAAGTAACGCTGCCTTCCCTTCGCAAATTGAATCATTTCGTTATTCTTTTGACGTATTTACCTTTTAGTTGTTAGTCCGGGGTTAAGTGGCAATATAGACGGGACTGGTATCAAGTGCTACAGGTGTCTTAGGGAGGGTATATTGCTAATTAGCGTGTCGCTAATTGCTGGTGAAGGAGGTCCTTTAATGCGGAGTCCTCTTCCGACCCCCCCGTCTCCGAGAATCTTAATTGGAATTCAATTATTATGAGGAGCGTAAGGTATATCAGTGACATTGTTCAAAAGGCCTACGTCAAAATCCTCCCTTCTTTCTAATTAATCTTAATAAGTCCCGACAAAAAGCTTTTCTTCTCATCCCGCCCAAAAAAAATCAAAAAGACGTAATCTCAAAGATCGATATCTTTTCGAACAAACTAAAAATGATTGCTCCTCTTCATTTTTTTTAATTAACTAATTACGATTGTCTTCAAGTGGCCCTTAAAGTAGATAAACAAGTTATTTCGTTTTTTCCTCAATATTTCACAAATTGCGAAATCAATGTTTCCATTTTCTTTGCTGAAGATTCGGAATTGGAAAGGTAAAATGTGTTGAATCGATATAATGAAATGTTCGTACTTGTTCGGAAATTGATTGGCTCGATCAACAAATTGATGGGAAAGATGTAAGCGTAATGACCCGTTACGATTGAGGGGAATGAGGGGGAAAAACTTTGTGAAAAAAAGAGGAAAAATCTGGTTTGTATTTGATAGAAAACGGAGAGATAGGATTTTTCGGATGAAAAACCGAGGGAGGGGAAATAAAAAGAGTTTTGGTTGAATTAAATAATTGACCCTGCGGTTTATCCTAACCGATCATAATCTAAAAGGCAGGGAAAATTCGTTTAGGTTTTAATTGACCATGAAAAGTGATTCGGTTTATTCTGAAGAGTCTTTTTTAATTGTTGTTATGTACATATTTGCAATTTATGCTAATCAACAATAATAACTAAGACTTTAGAATACATGTATATGTTCATGTTCACATATATGTACAACTATGCACATGGAGGATAAAGCAGTCGATATTGCTAAAAATGTGATATGGTCTATGAAGGAGGAACCCCATACCTCGACTGGTATTTTTGTACGTTTGGGCAGTTGAAGTGATTTTAGCATTTTTAGCGGAATTCCGTAGGAAAATAGGCTATTGAGGAGGTCTTCACGGCGGCTCCCAGGCTAGAATCTTATATATTCGTGATCAGGAAGCTCTGGGGATCACGAAAATATAGGGGGTTCCTTTCATGTTTATTCTGGTGGTTTGGATGATTTGGGCGGTTCTTTTCCTTTTTCTTCCTTTCTTTTCCTTTTTGGACATTAGGGACTGTTTTTAGCTATGTTTTGATCATTTTTAGACATCTGGGGCCTTTTTATCTTGAATTTTGATCCTTTTTGGACACTAGGGTGCCTTTAGCTTGATTTTTGGACGCCAGGGGACCTTTTTAGCTTGATTTATAATCTTTGTTAGACCCTAGGGACCTTTTTAGCTTGAATTTTAATCTTTTTTGGTCACTAGGGGCCCTTCTTAGATAGGTTTTGATCTTTTTTGGACACAAGGGGCTCTTTCAACTAGGTTATGGATCTTTGTGACGAAAAAGGCCCTTTTAGCACTAGGGGCCTTTTTAGCTTGAATTTTAATCCTTTTTGGACTCTAGGGGCCCTTCTTAGCTAGGTTTTTGTTCTTTAAAAAAAAAAGTATTTTTTGCATGATTTTTGACCCTTTTCCCACAAGGGGCCCTTTTAACCAGATTTTGTTCCTCTACATTCAAAAGGGGCCATTTCAACTTGATTTTTGATCCTTTTTGGACACTAGGGGTCATTTTAACTCGATTTTTTTTTTTTAACACGAGTGGTCTTTCATACCTAGATTTCATTCTTTTTCAACAAAATTATAGCTTGATTTTGAAAAATTTAAAAAAAATTTTAAATTATTTTATTGACTTTTTATTTTATTGATTTATTTTTATTGATATTTGTGGATTTGTGGATTGATTATGTATTACAATATTCCCAAGAGAGGGGGATATGGGCCGGGGGTGTGATAATTTCCGGGTTTTTACCTGTCCTGGGGTCCAGGAACTGGCGAAGTATGTAGTCTAAGGACCCAATATTTGTTAATCTCAATTAAATTGGAAAATCAGGCTTTTTTCGAGTTTGCCATTATTGAATTTCGCTTTCAATAACTTCTGATTAATCTTCTTTTCATCTGACTTTTAATACACAAATAAAATCTTTTATTTCTGACCCTGAAGATGGATAAAACTTTATAAAAAAAATTTATGATGAAATAATTATTCTGAAACTCAAAAGAAGTTCTTAAAGATATTTTATCGCTTTTCAATAAATCCCTTTTCTGAAAGGGCTTAAGGGTGGAAACATGTTTCTATCCCAGTTTTTTCCCCTTTAAAGAGAGCGTTATTTGTTAAGACGGGTAAGGAAAGGGGTGGGGGACAGCTCTTCATTTATAATACAGTGGAAAAGAAAGCTCGCACCTTGGAAAGAACGAGAAACGGAAAGGCATAAACACGGATTTAGAAAATCTTGGGAAAATTTTCTTAATGCTTCAATGCGTGTTTTCGTTCTCGGAGTAGCGTTTTTCCTCCTTTTTGTATACGTAAAACGATCCCTTCATGTTTTTTCGTTTACGTTTTTAAAAATATATTTTCAGTGATTTTAGTATCTTGTAGAGGGGTAGGCACCTGAGTACTCGAAGCTAACCGAGTTTATTCATGACCTGGTAAGTTGTTGTTAAGCCAGATGGGGCCCTAGGACCCAAGTACCAACAGGGAGGAGATAGGAGATCCTCTTAGCCGATATCTGCCGGCGGGGGAAGGGGGCTCGGGGGGAATTTACCCTCTTAGCTTCCCCCCCTTCTTCCCCGTCCGTGTCTTATCTCCTAACGTTAAAACTCTTTACTCAAAAACAGAGCTCCCTTCAAAAACACGAACTTAAAAAAATACGACTTTTTAACCTTTTCAAAGAAAAATTGGCCCTAAAAGTTTATGTAAAACGACTCGTCTTTTTAAGAAAAAAAATTAAACGGGAAAAGTTCAAAATCTTGAATAATTTGACAGCCTCAAGTCATTACAAACTGTCCACCTCTTGAAGCGTCATTTTTCCAAAACTATCTAGTCAGGGGAAGGATTGTAGAGGGAAATTTTTGGCCCCCAAGGTTTGACTTCATAGACGTGTTTGGAACAGTGTGGTGTTGAACATATCAAAGTTCCCACCTAGAGTGACCAGATGAAGTTTTCATTTTGAGTACACTTATCAATTTTTATGAGCAGAACAATAAAATTCTGCCTGGAAAGGGTCTTTACTTGTCATAAGGGTCAAAATATAGCAGAAAATGGTTTTTTTTTTCTCGTCAAAAAGGGTCAAAATCTGGATGAAAAGGTTTTGTTTTTTGTTTGTTTGTCATAAGGTTCAAAATCTGTCTGAAAAGGTTTTTTCTTGACAAAATGGGTCAAAATCTGTCTGAAAAGGTTTTTTTTCTTGGCAAAAAGGGTCAAAATCTTTCTGAAAAGTGTCTTTCCTTGTCACTAAAGGTCAACATCTGGCTGGATCTTTTCTTATCAAAAAATTCGAAATCTGGAAGAAAGGGGTCTTTTCTTGTCAAAAAGGATCAAAATCTGGCTGAAAGGGTCTTTTCTTGTCAAAAAGGGTCAAATTATGGCAGAAAAGGGTCTTTTCTTGTCAAAAAGGGTCAAAACTAGGCAGAAAAGGGTTTTTCTTGCCAAAAAGGGTTTTTTTTTTCTTGTCAAAAAGGGTTTTTCTTGTCAAAAAAAGTCTTTTCATGTCATAAAGGGTCAAAATCTGGCAATAAAGGATCTTTTCTTGTCTAAAAAGGGTTTTGTCTTGTCAAGAAGGATCAAAATCTGGCTGGAAGGGTTTTATCTTGTCCAAAAAGGTTCAAAATCTGTCTGAAAATTGTTTGTCTTTTCCTTGACAAAAATGGTCAAAATTTGGCAGAAAAGGGCGTAGTCGAAAGAGATTCCAAATCTATCTGAAAAGTGTATATTCTTGTTCAAAAGGTTTCTTGTCTGAAAAGTGTATTTTTTGTCAAAAAGTTTACAAACACTGTTCGAAAGGGATCTTGTCTTGTCAAAACAAGGTTAAAAATCTGGCTTGATTATCTCACTGGGCTATTCGCCCTAGAAATATCTTAAAAGGCAGGTACGCATAAGGTTAATGCGTGTTGCGTAATCTTTCACGGTTCAAAAGTTCAACAAGAATTTCGTCGAAAACATAATCACGTTTGTAAGCCTAACGTGAGAACCACTTGTCCGATCGAGTCGAGACTATACTTCTTTTAAAGGTAATTGAATAAGGAACGTTTTTCAAAAAGTCCGACCCCTCCATATTTTGTATTTTGGAAATGGTAGAGCGAAGGAAAAAAATCCCAAGGATTTTTGTGGAAAGTGTAGATTTCCTTTATTTACAGAAAGCTAAATCAAGAAAGGCCTTGAAACCAGCTTTCTAGGAAAAAGGAATCCTTTATTTACTTCTTATTAAAAAACAACATAAAAATCGTTAAAAACAATTTAATAATTGATGGACGACGATTCTTTTGGGACCCGGATTTAGGCCTGATGACGGGTGATACTCCGGTCCAGGGGATCCTGGACGTGGACGTCACCTCGGTAGTCGTCTAACACGAGCACTGAAAGCGAAAATGTAACAATTATACGACAACGTCAGCCCTCACGCAAAAATACAGAAACAAAGCATAAAAGAAACTGACCTTCTCACACTCCAACGGTGGCGATTTGCATCTGCCGGGCCACCAGCCGGGCGCTCTTCTTCTGATGGGCCCGATACAACCACCTCAAAATGCGGAACACGATCATCGCAATCATCAGAAGAAGAATCAACAGGACTAACCTGACGAGCTTTTCCTCTTCAACTCCTGGATGAACATCGCTGGAGTTCGAACCGACCCCGGCAGCCTGGATCACTATTTCTTCCGTCTTGCTTTGGCGGGTACCCATCGTAGAATATCCGATTTTTATTAGAAGGATCCGGTGTGCGGATTTAATTGGGCCATCATAGAAAAAAGAGTGCTGTGTTTACGTATAATTGCAAAAAAATTGTTCCATTTCCCCCATTAGCCGCTTTGAAATTTTTGAAATATGTATAATATCTAGTTAAAAGTGCAGTGTTCAACTAAAATCATAGTTAAGCTTGAACTCCCCCCCCTCGCCCTGGGTTAAGGCGCGAAAAACTTATGGCCTCTGGGCCTTTGTTTATTGTTTCAGTGACTTTTAATTTTTTTTTATGCATGTGTCAGCTGTTGACACTGGTACATGCATATTTTTTTTGTTTTCCGTTGCTTGAAACAATAAAATTGTAACAACTTGTAAGCATGGGTATATCCTATGTACATAGTTAATACAAATAAAAATAAAATAAAAATAATTTACTTCTTATTGGAAAGAGTCTTACGCACAAGAGATCCTCAAGATTTGCATCGTTTCCCCACCCTCGACCTAGTATCCTTTTTCTATAAAACAGCTTTTCGTATATTTCTTAAAAGATCTAAAGGATTCTCTTATAAAAATCTTTTCGTGCCTCATGTAGTGTGAAAAGCTTTTCTTAAGATTTAAATCATCGAACCGTTTAAGCGTGAAAGTATTTTTTCGTCCAGGACAATTTCTGGTTTCTATATGGGGCAATAATGGGGAGAGAGGTTTTTTTCTTTCTCCTCCATCTTTCAAAAAGGGTATGAATTTAATCAATATCCGCATTTTTATCTTTTGACCTATTCTTCGCGTTCTTCTGATCTCATGTCATCGGTGAAATTTTTTCTCCTTTTATACTCACCGGGATCAAATCGAATTTTACGCACGATTTGAGCTAGAAAGAGGATCGCATTGTCGTCCTCCCTTCACGGCCTTTTTCCGGGACGAAAATGGCCGATCCGTCCACGATATCCACGCTTTTTCTCATAAATGAATGAAAAGAAAGTCCCTGTGTTACGACGACAAGAGTTTTTAAAAAAGGAGTAAAAAAAGCAGCGTGGAAAAAGTTCGTTTCATCTTATTCAACTCGGTCTCCCTTTTTTCTTTACTGCTTTTCAAAGGTTTAAACAGAAATTTAAACTCTTTGTAAGACGGCATATTAAAGCAAGAACAAAAAATTTTATTTATTTATTTTTACTCCAACAGTACCTACAAAGAACGTCTAAAACATGAGTCCTTAATTATCAGTTACAATAATGATTACCTATAGTGTATGATTTTTTTAGGTAGTTTATTGACACTAGGGGCTTTTTTTACCTCGAATTTTGGAGATTAGGGGCTCTTCTGACTACAGTTGGTTCCTTTTCGAGAAAAAAAATGCTCCTTTTAGCTTGGTTTTTGATCCTTTTTTGACACTAGCGGCACGAAAAGAGGAAAGAAAAGAAGTTTAAAATAAAATTGACTTTTCCAATTGCATTCTAACTATCGATAACGGTTGACTTGCGGACTTAATTTTTTATTTATTTATATGTACATAATTAGATTTTTATTTGACGTTTGTATGCCACTTGTGGTTTGTAACGATAAATTAAAAATAAAAATAATTAATAATTCCATTAAATTTTTGCAAATAAAGAAGCGATAAACTTCGAAATCCATTCTAAATATACAGATTTAATTCATTTATGCCCCCTCTCACTCTTATAAAGGTCGAAATGTTTATTCGTGTACCGTTTGAATGAATATTTCCGAATAAATTAAACTCGAAAAGAGGCAAGGGGACATTTGATATTCCAAACAGAAATTAATTCAAAAATTAAGTTGAAAAAAAATCCTGAAATCTTTATTCAACCTTTTTTTACTAGTTTGTCCATTTTTGACGAAGTTTTTTTGAAACTTGGTGGTTTTTTTGTTGAGCATTCTTTATAAAAGTTGGACTGAGGATTCTCAATAGAGGAAATGTTGCTTTTTAAAGCTCAAAGTTGAAGCTCCGAGCATATTTTTTTGTATTATTCAGATTTTGTTTTATCGTCTCTGGAGATAAAAGAAACCTTATTTTACAAGATGGGCCCTTTTTTCCCATCTTTTGAAAAATACATGTTATGTTTATCTTAATGAAAAAAAATCCGCTAAAATCTTAAACTGAAAACAAGAAATCCAATTACTTCAGATGTTTTAAATTCGATTTTTTAAAAATTTATGGAAATATTCTCTTTATAATGATTTGTTTTATATCCCTATTTCATCTCATTTTAATAAATTACCTTCATTTTTCGAAAAAACCTCATTTAAAATTTCAATTTAAAAAAAAGCACCTTGTTTGTTATTGAAACCTAGTTTTTCGGGTTTAAAATAATTCACTGTTTTGTCCGGGTCATTTCATGTTTTATCCGAAGTATGTTAATTTCTTTGAGATAATTTAAATTAAAAATAATTAATTAGTCCTAAATGTAAACTAGAAAATTAATTATTTAAAGCATTTCGGGCTCAAAAGGATGTGATAGAATCTCTAGAATCTTCAAAATTATCTTAATATTGACCAGGTGCAGGGTCGCCAGAGCTTTAAATGGCCAAAAATAGTAATAATCGCGGGGAACTCGTTGCCTGGAAAAACTCTTTTTTCTACAAAAAATGTCAATATCATCCCAAGTTGGGTTTTTCTCGTCGAAAAAGTTTAAAAAAATTTTTTTTTTTTTTTTTTCGATTTTACGTCCGGGAGGCTAGCCCTCCTTAGCCATAGGCACGTTGAAAAAGTAAAATACAAATAATATTTTAAAGCAATTTGTTTTGTACTTACTGTACGAAGAGAAAATGTGGGGAAAAAAAATTAATGTGTTATTAATTATTAGAAGGGGAAAAATTAGGTCAAGATTATTTATACTTGGAAACCCTTGTCTTTGTTGTTTTTTCCCCCTTTTCATTCCGGTCCCCAATTAAAAAAACCCCAAAAAATCGATTCCCTTTTACAAGGAGGAGAACCAAATTAACGAATAAACAAATTGATAAAAGGTCACCACACAAAAAATTCAGTCGGCATGACAAAATTAAGGTTTTATAATAAAATGAATGGATTTTTGAACTAAAATCGAACTGTAAATACGAATTTGGGGTATTTAGGATTGAGTTCGTGATTTGAGATCGTTATCATGGAGGTCTAATTGGAGGACAAACTGTGATAATTTAGAACACGCCCTAATAAACTCATTAATGATTAACGAGAGTATCAAACTAATAGACAAGCGGTTTCAGGTCCGGAATGTCCCCTCTGGTCCATAGTCCGCTTTATAATCGTCGATCGCATAATTCGGAGGAAACGAGACAACCGGCTCAAACGAGACAACCTGTTGAAAATCGAGGAAAAGAGAGCGAAAATTGTCGATACGTGCGGTTGAAATATAACGTCCGCAATTATTTCGAAACCCGCATGTCATACCTGAGGTTTTATTCTGTCAGAGATTCATGTGAAATGAAACCTATTATAATGTACAATTTTGAGGAATTTAGTTTATAGTTAGTGTAGAAATAACAGTTTAAATATGTTGACGTCATACTATTTTTACTTACACTTATCCCCCCTCGACCCTCCCCACATCCCCAAAGCTTCCCCGACTACCCCACCTCAGAGTCCCCATATAGTCTACCACCTCCCACTACTCTCCCATCACCTCTTCTACCGTCCCCACCACTCCCCTGACCTCCCTCCGACCTCCCATCCCTCACCCTCCCCCAACATTCCACTACCAATCTCCTATCTCCACTCCTATCCTCATTGAACCGTTAAAAATTGATGGATTTGAATGTTGATGATTTAATTTTTAAATTCCATGACTCTCGGTTTACCTTATCATTATTATTTCTACTATTTTGTTAATTTTGTACTTGTTTGGGACCCCATGTGTCTTAAACGGAGTCTGTGGCCTGAAAATTAGCCCTGGAATATGGGAGTTAATTAACAACGTTTTCGGATGGAGTCTTGAGGGGCAATTAAGCCTATTAAGACCCTATTTCGTCTTATGTGAAGGTGCGCCTAATTGAATGAAACATAAACAAAATTGTCATCAAAGGTACCTAAGGAGACAACACATCGTTTTAGAGACTAGAAAAATCGTAAAAAATAATGTTTCTGATGATAAATTCCAATTTTTTTTACGAAGCAATAAATGAGAAAGGATGAACGATAAGCCAGGAGAAAAATTCAGCTTGGTCAACACTTTTTTTTTATCACGTTATTGACCGGGAGTGTAAAAACCATGGATGTAATGGCCATAATTTATTGGCCTTTTATTAAAACTTGTAATCTTTTGGTATAAAATATAAGTCGGACATTTTTTTTACGAGCAACAAAGATGGATCACATGAATTATGTCTTGGATGGCTTCAGTATTTGGTTTTTCTTTCATTTTCTTAGTGGAACAGAATATTCAACTTATAATTAAGTTGGACAAAAAATTTTAAAGTTGGAGAGGTTAAAACGTTCAGTCTTTTAATAGTTCAACGTGACACGCATGACTTATACGTTGTGCGGGTTTTGCATATTTTCAGCCTGGAAAAATGGCTGGTATGGAGGAGGAAAATCTCTCAATGTCTCAAAAATTTGAGTTATACCTTTCCACTTACGATAAATACCCCCTCCCTATATCTATATTCTCCCACCACCTCCCCTGCCATCATCCACCTCCATCCAACCTCCAACCAACTACCCCCACCATCCCATCACCTCCATCCAACCTCCCACCAACTACCCCCACCATCCCATCACCTCTCACAACTTTCCTATACTCTCCCATCACCTCCCACAACATTCCCCCACTCTTCATCACATGCCAAAACCTTCCCTACTCTCCCATCACCTGCCACAACCTTCCCCCACTCTAGCATCGTCTCCCACAACCTTCCCCCACCATTCTCTCATCATATCTCCTACCCCCCCCCCATGACCCTCCCCATCTCCCCTAACTCCCAAGACCCTATTTAACGGACAAGTCATGGGAAGTCGAGAAGTATGGGGGGGGGGGTCGATTCGAGGGGGAAGTTGGAGTTATGATGTTACTCCTCCATACATTTTTTCTTTTCCTTTCCTACGATAAAAACCGTCTTTTAAAATGGATTAAAGGTTTTCCAAGGCCTAGGGGTGAAGCATAAAGTGCAAAGTTTACTTTAGGAGGTCAGGTGTAGTTTGTCAGGCCTCCTATTCCCTTAAAAGCTTTATTATAGGATTCCCCTATTTTGAATCCCTAACTTAATCCTAATCTAATGAATAAAGTTTGTTAGTTTTAAAAAGACAATTTTTTTCTGTTTTAGTGCAGCGGGAGTGTGGTGGGTGCTACGCGTGTGAGCAGCGAGTCGCAGTGTCCGATGTTGAATACTCGGGCGAGAAGGAGGCCCGTGGCGAATACAGCGCCGAGTCGAAAGCTTCGTTTTCAATTGGCGAAAGAGCGAAAAGCGTCGACGACGTTGGGGATAATCATGTCGGCGTTTACTGTCTGCTGGCTTCCTTTTTTCGTCCTCGCAATCGTCCGGCCGTTCCTTTACGACCAAGACGCCATCCCGAGCACCCTTTCGTCGCTCTTCCTCTGGCTCGGATACGCCAACTCCCTCCTCAACCCCGTCATCTACGCGACACTCAATCGCGACTTCCGACGTCCCTTCCAACAAATTTTATACTTCAGGTATGTTAAAAAAAGCGACTAGTAATACAAGAGAATTATTGTGCACTAGTAGTTTTTATTTTATTTTCTTTAGGACCATTAGGTATGTAGTTTTAAATCCAAGTTTGCGTCACCTCCCTTTCTGTGCTTCGCCCATTTTGAAAAAACCGGCCAAAGTTGGAAATTTTTTCAGTTTTTGATCTCTAGCGCAAGAACAATGCATTTTAGCGAATTAACCACGAAGTAAAAAAGAAAGATTATTAACTTCTGCTTCCAACGAGCTTTCAAAAGCCAAAATCGATTCAGCCGTTGAGGAGATATCGATGTTCAAAAATGACCCGGTTTTGGTTTTTTTATTTTTCGAAATGGCGGACGAATCTCAGGAGGGGGATGACTCAACTTGGATTTAGAACTACTTAATGGTCCCTAACAATATAAAATAAAAAAAAACTGCAATTTGGAGCCCTTTTTTCACTTAATTCTCTTGGATTATTGATATAGATATTAGAATATTGAGGCAAATTTTATTTTTAAGATGCGGTTCGCTAAATCACATGATGAGGGAGGAATTTTATCAGTCGCAGTACGGGGATCCTGTACCCCGTGAGGTCATTGACGACGAGCCGACCTGCGATTTGATGCACGTCTCCGAGCTCAAGCAGGCTGGTAACGAATCGTTCCTGTGATACCAAAGAGAGCCACTAAGGGAAAAAGAGACAATTTGTTGAACCAGATATTGACCTAAAAAAAATCTTGTTTCCAACCCCCTTAAGTGTGCTATAAAAACAATACCCAAGCCTAATTTTTTATTTGTTTTTTATTTTTCTCTCTATTAGGGTAAACAGGGTGTAAAAATAACAAACCCTTTAGAAACCTGTAGGATAAGGTTTTCTCATTACATTTTTTTTTTAAACTTTTCGATAACGTGAATTTCATAAAAGGGAACGTAATAAACTCCGAGATTGGAGGTTTAAGTGCTTTTCGAGTCTTCAAACCGTGACCTTCTGGAAACAATATCGTCTCCAAAATTACCCGGCCATGATCATAAATTAGAAAAGTAATTTTTCTTTTTAAATAAATGACTGTACCTTACAAGGGTCGATTTTGCCACCCGACAGGCAGGTCCAAGGTAGGGCGACAAGGGCACTAAAATCGTAAAGAAAATTTAAAAATAGAAGAAAAACAAATAAAACAATTTATTATACACGAAGGTCAAAAATCGACCCTTTCCTGGTCAAAAGTAGCTTGACTTCCTCAACTATTGTATGTACCAATTGCTTACGTATACAGGGTGTGAAGGTTAAGTTATTATAACCCCTATTTTTATTTATTCTTATTGAATATTTCATCAGTTCCTAATCGTTTTATATTACTGCAGGTTTTAATTTTTTTAAACTAATTCTTTATTCCTTTCAGAAACCTCATAACTCAAACTTTCTCAAAGTGGAGCTCTACAGACCTCTCCACTAAAACCAAATAGGTTGTCCTCCACCTTAACATGAAAACCCATCAACCTCCCCCCTCCCACACACACTCATCACTACCACGACCCTCCCCCACATCCCCCAACATTCTCCTACCGCCCTCCATCACCTCTCCTACCCTCCTCGACATTTTACTTTTTGATAAAATTAAAAGTTTGTTTCTGCATACCTTCAAACATAAAACGATCAGAAACTAAAGAATTTCACCCAGTATACGTTTTTTAAAATTCATAAACAATAAAAAAGACTAAAATATATAATCTAATCTTTTTATGGAAATAAGGACCAATAATTTTATTAGGCTTGGGTCAAAAGTATTTTCTACCTTTTTTTCTGTCAAACAGAATTTTGTAATTTTCATTTTTTTGTTCTAGTCACGAACAGTATTTTTAAAAAATAATTTATTCAGTTTATAAATAAATAAAGTTTATTTATATGCTTTATAAATTGAAGAAATATATTATATATAGAATAAAAATAGTTTTATCATTAGAAAAGTTGTAGTTACCATATTAATGTTCGCTGTATTTACTGTACAAAGCCTCATAGATAGAGGAAAACATTATTTATTTTATGTAAAGAAGTGTGAGTGTTTCCTTTGAATGGTGTTAATGTTTTAGGATAAAAAGCAATAGTGCACGTTTCGAGCAATATCAAAAAATGAAAACTTTCATGTCTAGTTTGTAAATATTTTAATTTTGTAAATAGCCTCGTTTATTTAAAAGCTTCTACTGTGAAGAACTACCTTCACGACACTTGTGATAAAAGGAAAAAATAGAAAATTTCGTGAAATAATGTTTTCCCTGTTAGAAATTGTGTTTTTTGGAAAATAAAGGGATTCTTTGAGATGGAACCAAGTTCCTGGGTACTCCAAAATTGTTCAATTATTTAATCTCTGAGCAAAATATTTTATTGCTGAAGATCCATATTTTTGGGAGGATCTAAAAAAAAGCCTAAAGTTAGAAATCTTTACTTGTTTTGTCTCTCATCTACAGACATGTGTATAGACGGTTCATTATGAGATATTATTTTATATTTTTTTCAAAAAAATCTTGTTTTGTTTTTCATTTTTTAGATGTATATTGTTTTGTTTTTTTAATAAAAAAAGACAGTTGTTTAAAAAAAATTTGTCCCCAAAATGCACAAGTTGAGATTGTGCCTTTTATCGACTGTGGGAGGTTTCTGGGGCTTAAGTGAGACAATTAATGACACGAGCGTTGTCTCTGACCCAGCCTCTCAGCTCATCCCGTCTCATCAATCATGTAACGTCATCAATCAGCTTTTCAATTGCGTCATCGAGCTTAAGGAAAAGGGGTCTGCCAGAGGATTCATATCGAATCAATAAAGAAAACTTTTCAACAAAAAAAAAAGTTCAAGGTACTTCAATTTGATATCGCGTTTAATGTCAAACTTTTCATTTTTCCACTACAAAAGGTCGACTTTTAAATCCTATCGGAGACACGTGCCAAGATTCTTTCCAGTCTCAAACGCTTGAAAAAGACTTCAAATAGAAACAAAGCTCTTTTTTAAAAATCCTTTGGTCAGAAACCTTTAAAAGTTAATGAAATTATAAAAAAGACTTTTTTGTAGTTTTAAACGTGGCAGGGGTTTTCAATTAACTTTGATGAAATTCTTTATAATCCGTCTGGGTCATAATTTTCTTGTCGTAAAAAAAAAAAAAATCCACCAAAAAAGACAGAGGAAGCTAGGGTGACCACATGGTACGCATTATGCTGATTTTAAGAATTTTCAAAGATTTTTACGCTACACGCATTCACCTATTTCAGCCTGATTTTTAACCTTTTTTGATTAGAATACCCTTTTCAGCAAGATTTTAACACACAAAAAATTCCCCTTTTTAGCATGATTTTGAACTTGGTGATGAGAGATTAAATAGACCTTTTCAGTCAGATTTTGACCGTTTTTGACAAAGAAAGACACGTTTTAGACCTATTTCCTAAAAGACCCTTTTCAGCCTTTTTTAAACCTTATTTGATGGGAAAATACCCTTTTCAGCTAGATTTTGACCCTTTTATTTTTAATAAAAAGATTCAGCCAGATTGTAACCATTTTTAACAAAACCTTTTCAGCCTGATTTTGAACCTTTTTGATCATAAAAGACCCTTTTCAGCCAAATTTTGATCTTTTAGGTTGATTTTTTGACAAGGAAAGACACTTTTTGACAGATTTATTACCCTTTGGACAAAAAAAAAAATCCGCTAAAACGATTTTCAGCTTGATTTTTAACCTTTTGTGATAAAAAGAAAAAGAAAAAAAAAACCTGTCAGATTTTGACAGTTTTTGACAAGAAAATACCATTTTTAGAGAGATTTTGTATCTTTTCGACAATCCCTAGGTAACCTAGAGGAAGCATTCCCCACAGCAGAAACTGATGGAATAGTCTGCCAAGTAGAGTGGGCAGGATAGGTTAAATAAGAAAAGAAAAATTGGCCTTAAGTATCGTTGACTGTTGAAGCTTAAGAATAAAAAAAAAATTCAGGATAAACCTTAAGAAAAATAAGACTCGATCGACCTCAATCGCACGAAATCCTTTTCACTTCGCGATTCAATGCATTTTTCCATAGAAAAGGGTTTGGGGGAGGTGCCCTTCTGTCGTCTCGTTTTCGAAGCGTACTTTTTAAGGGGCGGCTATAAAGAGCGTGTCAGGTCTCAGGCAGACTTTTATGCCAGGGGAGAGGGATGGGACTCGGGAGAGATTGTCTGCACTTGACCCAGTTCCGTTCTTCCTTCCCCCTTCGCCGATTTTACTGTCGCCCTTGATCTTACACCCTTTCACATAACCTGAGAGACAGGAAATTTTATTTCCTACCTATAAGGCCTATACGTCCCTTACTAAGTCGTTGCCATTCACTCACGTCTGTTTTATATGCAACCAGGGTTTAACAGTTTTTCACAAGAAAATATAAATCATCAACTGCCAATCATTTTTTATTATCACTTGTTAAATTGGTCCAGTGGTTCCGGATTCACTGAATTAATTCGGTTAGTTTGAGCACAATAGCTAAACTTAAATGTTTTAATCAAGCGATGGATTTCATAAGCATAAAGTGAACGTAATATGATACAGGATAGGTAGAACAAAGGATTTCGATGGAATACATTGCCATGGGGTTATGGACGCCCTGAAAATTTTTGAAGATCTCAAGCAGGGTCGGATAGGCCCAGGAGATCGGGAAATTCGGCCCTATTTAGATTGATTTTTAGCGGATTTCCGGAGGAAAGCAGGCTATTTTTTTTATCCTTTTTGGACACTAGGGGGCCTTTTTAGTCTGATTTTTGATCCTTTTTGGACTCTTAGGGGCCCTTTTTAGCATAATTTTTGATCATTTTAGCAGATTTCCGGAGGAAAGCAGGCTATTGGGGTCGGCCTCACGGGGGCTTTTTTTTTTTTTTTTTTTTTATACGAGTTGCCCTTTATATCTAGATTTCATTCTTTTGCCACAAAATGGCCACTTATAGCTTAATTTTAAGACTTTTTGATATTTCCAAGGTTGGAGGATGGGCCGGGGCCGACCCTGATCTCAAATGTTTAAAAATTCTTGTAGAATACACCAAATCAAGGATTTTGTGCTTTTTTTTTTTTTACCGAAGAGGTAGGTTTTAAAAAAAATCATGAAGGGGGCTATTTTCTGAACAAAATAAGGATTAAAAAGGTCGAAATTTGCAGAAGTGACGTCGCTGGGGTTGAAGAGCGTTGTTGGCCTGGTGAAAGGGGTCGGGGGGCCCGAAATAAATTGAAAAACCCTCTGTACCGGGTAGGCCGAAGAAAAGAGCGACCGCGGGGAGCGCGGGGATAAATTGTCAATAACCGGTATTCAATTAAGACAGAATGAAAACGAGGAAAATGGAGTCTCGGGATGGTGGATTAGCGGGGAAAATCCTTTATTACGAGAGTAGCCTTGGGTTCTGTTAATTACTTTTGAAATAAATCAGACGCCTTTTCTTCCGTCGTTATTTGACCGACCAAAGAGACTCCATCAAACAGTATAAAGTTACGAACCAATGAATTCCCTGTTATTTCTATTGTTCTCTCCAATTTCGATTTATAGACTTTAATGGGAAATTTCTTTCTTTTTGAGACTTTGAAACAGTTTTAATGGCTTATTGTAGGATTCTTGTTTGTTTTAGCGGATTTCAGAAAGAAAGTAGGCTATTGAGGTCGGCCTCACGGCCTTTTTGTTTTTTGGTGGATGAGGGAAACTGTCCAGTTTTAACCGATACTTGTGTTTTTTAAAAAAAAAAGGCCAATTGGTTAAGGCTGTAGCCTTGTCAGACGACGACGACGACGACGAGGGGAAGGAGAAGAAGAAGGGAAAAGGGGAAGGGAAGTGGGAAAGGGAAGAGGAACGGGAAGGGGAACGGGAAGGGGAAAGGGGAAGGAGAAGGGGAAGGGAAGGGGGAGAAAAAGAAGAAAGGGAAGTTAAAGGGAAGGGGTCGGAGAAGGAGAAAGGAAAGGGGAAGGGCTAGGAAAAAGGGAAGGGGAAAGGGTGGGAAGGGGAAGAGAAGGGGATGGGGAAGAGAAGGGGATGGGGAAGAGGAAGGAGAATTGGAAGAGGAAGGGGAAGGAGAAGGGGAAGGTGGGAACGCACTCAAAGAAGGACTTGCCCAACAGGCAACAATACAGACTAAGGATGGTGGGAGGGGAGGGGGGTCTTATGAGGCAAAAGGCAAAACATGACTAACGGACAGAATCACTAAGGTTGGGTCTCTCAATAACCTGTGGCAAGAGGATACTTTGATCCTTTCCGACTTAGAAGACCCCTTTTTAGCGAGATTTTGTTCCTTTTCGATAAAGAGGGCCATTTTCATCTTCATGTTTTAGATGCTCGAATTTCATGGAACCAACTGAAAATTAATTAGGTGATTCCATGGGAGCCCTGATTAAAATTTTAGTCACTTATGTGTTCATAATTCAGTAGATAGCAGATCTGAAGACGATAATAACGTTCATTCCGGTTTGTGTACTGAACTGAGGTGGGGAATTTTTATGCAAAGTGTGTAAATTCTGTTTACATTCGGTTGTTTCATTAGCGTCAATCCGCCAAACAACTCGTTAACATCGGTCCACCCCGTTTGCTTTGGGTTCCGTTTGAAAAGCGAATTTATAGACGGCTTTCGATTCCAAAATGGCTGAAACTAATTTCAAGAACGTCGCAACGGCGAGGATTTTGAAAAGGAGTAGAATTTAAATATTCAACAGGCGCCCTTCCAGAAATTGCTCGACCGAACGAAAAGGCCCAGAGCGGGAGCCAATTTATTCATTAATAACCCCGCACCTCGGCGATCATCGTCGGCACTTAATTGAATTCAATCACGGCCTATAAATTAATCACAACCGATTATTCGGAATGTTTACCTCATTCGGAAATTGTGGAAGCACGTGTTTCAAAACAATTCGGATTAAAACCTTTAGGATAATTTTGTCCTCTTTTACCAAAATAGTTGCGTTACAAGTTTTAAAAAGAAAAAAAAAAACGTCGATAAAGTATTGAAAGGGCTTTAGGAAAAGTGTTAGGACCTCGCTAATGCTTGCTCAAAAAGTCCTGGAGGACTTTAAGCTTGTTTTACCAACTTGACTTTATTCGGACTTGGGACTTCTTCAAAGTCCACGGTGAAAAACAATGTTTAACTTTGAATAAAATAATACTCCTTTAATTTAGAGCACAAATTAGTAGTTTGAACTGTTTAATCTTCCTTCGAATCTATGCCTTCCGATAAAAGGGACAAAATAGGTATAAGTGTTGGGTAGTAAGTAGATAGGAAGACAAAAAACTCAGGCATACACTTCCGCCCTACCGATAAGTCTGCTGGTTAGTATAAACAATAAACTACCACTCTATCAGATAGGGTGACAAGTGACAACTTGACGTTTTAAATTATGGTATAAACAAACTATAATGACTAGGGATGGGATTTGTAAGTTAAAATAAAGAATCGAACAAAAAATGTGACGAAATACGAATACCCCCTCTCCATCTCGTCACACTGTCCCTCACCACCCCAACATCACCCTCCGGCCTCCACCCTAGCTCCCCCATGTCGTCATTCACCATCATACCCACTCTCTCAATCTCTCATACTTCAAACAGCTAAATGCTAATAAGTAATATCCCCTCTCGCTCGCTCTGGCTCATCACCTGCCCTAACCTCCTCGACCCTCTCCCACCACCTCCCCTACCCTCCTCGACCCTCTCCCACATACCCCTATGGCCCTATCTTTCAATCTTTCCCCCACTTCACCTATCCTACAGCACTCAGCAAACCTACTACCTCCTCCTCCTCCACCATCACCATTCTTCCTTCACTTCTTCCAAGTTCCAACTCTACCCCTCCCCCCCCCGCCATCCTCAATTTCAAAAATCTTCCGGAAATTCATTAAAAAAAAGAGAAAATGAAAGGTGTTTTTTAAAAGTTCGGGGGAATTTCATGGGAAGTGGCAATACTGGGTGGCGGCGATTGCACCAGGCGGGAATCTGCTATCACTTATCAGTTGGACCTTCAAAACCGAAACACTTGTTGAACTTCCAAGCCAAATATTTGAATGTAACTACCAAAATTATTTCTCTACGTTATTTATTGTCGAACAGACAATTTATAAAATCGAAAAATATGAGTCAAAAGAGTCTCCTGCATTTTTTTAAAGAATCTCCGACATCTCAGAAAGTCAAAAGACCTTTGTCGGCCTCTGACGAAAACGAAGAAAAACAAGACAAAAAGGTCAAAATCGACAAAAGTATGGGTTAAAAAAAAAATCATTTCTTTTGCCTTAATGCCTCATAATTTATTCTAGATGTTGATAAGTCTCCACAGGAGCCAAAATCTGAAGTTGAAAAAGAAAACGACATTCAGCCCAAAAGTATTAATTCAAAAAACTCGCTAAAAATTTGTTAATATATTTGCATTCAAGCTCCACAAGCAAAGATTCAGAAGCCTCTCGAGTTTGCACAGACGCCTGAGAAGGTTCGAGAGGAGATAACAGCGGCTGCAGAAAAATGGCCGATACTCGATCCAAGAATTGGCCAATCATGGTTCAAAGCTTTAAAACCAGAATTCAAGAAGCCATATTTTCAAAAAGTACAGGGAAATCTATATTCTGATGCCTTCATTTCAAAATTTTGATTTTTAGCTCAACGATTATGTCACGAAGGAAAGAAATTCTCAAACGGTTTATCCCCCTCCGAACAAAGTTTGGACTTGGACTAAGGAATGCACCCTCGAGAATATCAAAGTGGTCATTTTAGGTCAGCCTAGTCATAGTCATAATAATTGTAATCACAATTGCGGTATTCATCAATTCGTTACTGTAGCAATTATGGTTGTAATTTTAAAGCGATTACAGTTGTAATCATAAAGCTATTAAGGTTCTAATTGTAAATCAATTACGGTTTTATTTGTATAGCGAACGGTTTTATTCATAATGCAAATTACGGTTTTAATATCGCAGTTATAATTGTTACACTCAACTTTTTAGGTCAAGACCCATATCATAACCCGGGACAGGCCCATGGACTTTGTTTCAGTGTTGAAATCGGGACTCCTCCTCCTCCAAGTCTCGTAAACATGTATAAAGAATTGACGACTGACATTGAAGGCTTTAAAGCACCCGGGCATGGTTATTTGGTCGGATGGGCCAGACAAGGTTTCATTTTTTTGCTCGAATGTTTTCTTAATTTTGACTTCTTAAAGGTGTTTTACTCCTCAATGCTTGTTTAACCGTCCGGAAAAACTCGCCAAACTCGCATAAAGATCAAGGATGGGAAGAACTGACGACGGCGGTCATCAAATACCTCAACGACCACAGAGAAGGCATCGTATTCCTCTTGTGGGGTTCTTATGCTCAGAAAAAAGCTGATTTTGTCAACAAGGTTTTAAACATAAATTACCTTTTTGTATAAACTTGATTTTTTTAGAAAAAGCATCACGTTTTAAAAACGGTCCATCCGTCTCCACTTTCTGCCAACAGAGGATGGTTTGGATGTAAACACTTTTCAAAATGCAACGAAATCTTAATCGGACAAGGCAAAAAACCGATCGACTGGTCCAAACTTCCTTCAAAATAGTTGTAATTTATCAATTTCTTGTTTTTATTAAAATAAATTTTTTATTTCTGTCAAATTTTTTCGTTGGCGGGCAACACTCCGAGGTAGTAGCAGACAAGCTGGCCGACCAGCTCGACCTGACTGGGCATCAATTGACCCTCTTCAAGGTCCAAATAAATATTATGTTTTTCGTCATTTTCGATCTTGTAATTAATCACAACTTGTTCCAAATCCTGAAAATAAATTGAACTTATGGACTGATTTTGCACTTCTTTTGAGGAAAAACATCCTTTTTATGCATATTTGAAACCGCAAGGAGGACATTTTGAGAACTTATAGCCTGTTGTGGGGCCCCTTTTACGCCATTTTGGAGCCCTGTTTACCAATTATCTCTACTACCTTATCAAGAAAAACCGTGCAACTTGGCTCAAATCCATCCTTCACAATTTGAGTCGCATATGTCATAGAAACATTGTAGATTTGAGGCATGTAGAAAGGTAAAACTGATTCTTGGACGGCAAAATTAATGCATTCTTTGTCCATTAAAAAGTCAATTTTATTTCTTTCAAAATTATAGTTGCCGCCAAGCCCGTTTCTGAAGTACTTGTAATAAAAGATGGATTCTGGTTAATCCAGTTCTCTATCGACAAACATAAAAAGATAATTTTTCAGCATAAAATTTACCGCATTTGTTTTCCATCTGACGCATATCTTGAAAAATGTTGACTTTTTCTTCCAACCATTCCATTTTCGATACTAAAAGCTTGATTATCTGCGAACTACGTCTTCTTGGTTTTTTGCATTTTTTATGATCGAATCTTCGAGGTGGTGCCTCATCAATTCCAACGTAGCGACTCGCAAATGACTTCGCTCTATCCCAAAGGCTCGTTGAACGAATAGAAAGGGTATATTTGTTCTTAGACCTATTCCTTTTACTCATTTTTTTACTTTAAATTTTAAAATAAAACAATTATAAACATGTTTAAACAAAATTCAGTAAAAAAATACAAAAATTTATTTACAGGAATATACATATTCATTTAAAATAAGTGCTGACATGATGCCTGCTCACTTTATCAAAATCGACATTTTCCCAGCAAGATGGGCAAAACGGGTTTCGATCTTGTTTTACTTTTTTGAGGCATTCGCGACACAAAATGTGTTTACAGTTCAATATAAATAAGATTTTGTCGCTCCTGCAGCTGACGCACTCATCAGCGACTTTTATCACTTTAGGTTTTTCCAGAAAACTAGGAAGACCTGATAGACAATGCTTCATCATTTCTTCGAAGGTTCTTTTTCCTGAAGAACTTGATGGCTTATTTTCGACTTCTTCGGCTTCTTTTTTGCCCAAAGCTCGCGGCACGTTTTTCAACTCTGGCCGATCATTACGAAGCAAAAACTGATCAATTCGAGCCTTCAGGGAGGCCGCAACAACCGGCTGGATATCACTAGTGAAAACAACTCCAGTAAAAGGATCACTCTTTCCTCTCCCATGTTCTTCCTCAGCTGAATAAAATTTTTCCAAAGTAGTCACATCCACAATATTTCCAGACGGCAGAACCATTGGTATTGTCATCAAATCCCAAGTTATACAGTCCAAAAATTCTTCAGGTACTTCAAAATGATGTTCAGTCTTTTCTTCTTTGACTTTTACTTCTAATTTTTTTTCTGGTTTTGTTATTTTCTTCCATGTATCAATAACATTATTTCTGATGTCTTCTTTAGTTGTTTGGTGTATTTCTCCTAAAATTCTTAAAGCACCTAGACAAGGTAAAGTTGAATTTTCAGTCTTGAATATTTTAATAGATAAACTTTTAATTTTATTTAGAAACTTTGAGTTGTTAAAAAAGGAGCAGTTGGTCCCTTTGCCGTATATGGCGAAGCGGACGGTTTTGTCTTTGGCATCGCATGCTTTGGCGACGGAGACTTCTTGTCGGTTATTACTTTTGGTGAAGATTTCAAAACCGGAAGATTTTTGCTGGCCGACTTTCGTGTCCAGCGATATCTCTTTGATGTTGATGTCGCAGAAGAAGTCGATCCGAATAGTGACGGGAGGTTTTAAGAAATTTCCCGATAAAAAGCCTTTTTCGCGAATTTTAGGATCTAATGATATGAGATTCGTTACTTCGTGTGAGTCTGTTGATATTTTATCGCATGATATTTGGCACAAACCTTCATTTGCAAAATTTATCATTTTTTTGCATTTATCACTGTTATCAGTATTTAACCTTCCACTTTGTTACCGACCAGTTTAACCTTTGGTGGTTAATTTCATTTTTTTGAGGTAGTTTCTTATTTCATACATTTATTAGACAGACACACAAACATTTTTTGAATAATATTTCATTTATAGGTACTTCAACATGGGCTACGGGACTTGTTAGATTGTTACAGTGTTGCCAACTCTACTATAAACATTGGAAGGTTTACAATTTGTTTATAAACGTGGTGTGTGGGGTAAGTAGGTTGGTGACATTTTGAATTTGCATGCTAATACTTGCTCATATTTTGCTTTACCTGCTACTAACACCGCAAGTCTGATTTTCTAGACTCTTGAAATGTCCTTAACCGCACAAACCGGAGCGCTGAGCCTCACAGGCCTAATACATCCTAAATCCAGCAGGCCGAAACCCCTAAGCCCCACAGGCCTAAGCCCTTAAGCCCCGCAGGCCTAAGCCCTTAAGCCCCGCAGGCCTAAGCCCTTAAGCCCCGCAGGCCTAAGCCCTTAAGCCCCGCAGGCCTAAGCCCTTAAGCCCCGCATGCCTAAGCCCTTAAGCCCCACAGGCTTAAGCCATTAAGCCCCACAGGCCTAAGCCCTAATCTTGCAGCCGTAAGCCTGGCATACCTAAGCCCCACACCCCTAATATCCACAATCGTCGTCATGAAATGTCTTGAGTAATACCCTTGCGTATTTTTTACTAGATTTTACAAAATGGCTGAAGGTTCTGATAGCGATAAGAGGCCTCAGTTCGGTTCTCGGTATTTAAAAGACGAAGGCGACGTTTTCGAGCACAACGCCTGGGACAACGTCGAGTGGGACGAGGAGCAACTCGCCTCCGCCGAAAACGCCGTCAAAAGCAACTCAAACGTCCTAATGGAGTCCGAAAAACAAGAAAATCTCAAAAAATCCGCCGACAAACAATGGGACGCTTTTTACAATATTCACACCAACAGGTTTCTCATTCAATGTTTCTTTCCATTACGTTTTTACTTATTTCAGGTTTTTCAAAGATCGTCATTGGCTTTTCGTGGAGTTTCCTGAATTGACGAAAACCGGACAGAAAATTTGGGAAATCGGATGTGGGGTCGGCAACACCGTCTTTCCCGTCCTTAAATACACCGAAGACCAACAAGTTTTCATTTATTGCTGCGACTTTTCAGAAACGGCAATTGAAATTTTAAAAAACAGCTCAGATTATGATGAGAAAAGGTAGTCTAGTAACCATAATTCAAAATATTAATTCTTTTTTAGGTGTCTTGCTTTTGTCAGCGATATCACTAACGATACAACATTCCCTTTTGAAGAGGGCAGCCTAGATATTATCGTTTTAATTTTTGTTTTATCAGCAATAGTCCCTCAAAGGTATGCTCTCTCTGACAACTCTATTGCACCCAGCAGGTCCTTTTCCTCCTCCTCTAAATGTCAACTTTGTTTCATTCAGCTGGTCATGTTTTAAGGATGAGCGATGTTATCAAAAAAGCATACAAATATCTCAAACCAGGAGGGATGATCTTACTGCGAGATTATGGAAAATATGACATGGCACAGTTAAGATTCAAATCGGGTCGATGTTTGGAAGAAAATTTCTATGCCAGGGGCGACGGCACATTCGTCTATTTCTTTACTCAAGGTTTTTATTTTTTATAATGTCAATTTGTCAACTTTTTAAATTTTTTAGACGAGATTCGCCATTTATTTACGCAAGAAGGCTTCATTGAAGTACAAAATCTGGTGGACAAACGTCTTCAAGTCAACAGAGGGAAAAAAATTAAAATGTACCGTGTATGGATTCAGGCTAAATATAAAAAACCTTCATAATAAAGTTAACTATTTGAAAAAGAAAGTTATTTTATTACCTTCAAACCTGCGATTTTGGGAAAGGGTGAAGGGAGGTTTGGGGTATTGAGAGGTGGGGAGGTATCTGGAGGTACTGGTTGGTGGAGTATGTTGAGGGAGGTATTGTGAGGTGGAGAGTAATGGGATTACTCCTCCACACAATCCGTTAGAATTTCTTCACAAATCAAAATTCCTTAAAATTTCATAATATATTTTATTCCGCTTATTCTAACATTTTACAATATTGTCAAACCAGGACGATTATAATATAAAAATGAACTACATATTGGTCTAAAGTACAAGTATACTAATTTTGAAATGCTAATAAATAATTTAAAAAGGTTTGAAAACAAAAAACCGGTCCAACAATCCAAAAAAACAATCACAAAAACCGGATATGTCTTTAAAAAAAAATTAATTAACTTAAAAATCACGACACTTATCGGACTAGACTAGACTACACTGGCGACAACCAACACCGAATTATCAAGCAGTGCAACCCTTAAATTCAAAGTATCGTGACCGTTAATTCTATTATCTACAAAATTACTTAAATATAACTCTTTTTTAAAAGATTAAAAATGACAGAAACAAATTATGGCACACCTAAAATATACAAAAAAAAATTTTAAATTTACAAAATGAACAATCTTAATACTGTTGGCACGTTTAAATGCTCGGAGGTGTAAATTGGCACATTTTTTAAGGCACCTGTGCAAAAAAATTGATTATGTGCCGTCAAAGCAGTTGAAATCCATTTTAGAAAAACATTCCGTCATAAAAAATAAAAATCTAAGCGAAAAATTTCGAGGACGAATCATGGATGGATGATCTAAAATTGGAAACATTCAAAACTTTCCTTTTTATATCACAAAAAACACTCCTTTTTAAAAAACGAAAATAACATGGAGACTAATCTAAATGTACAAACTTTATAGAGATCCTGCTTATTTTAAAGCTAAAAAATACAGTAACAGAGAAAAAAACTTTTCAACTTCTTTCAAGTCTTGTTAACTCTCATGATACAATTCGGGTCTGATATGGTGCCGCTTTCAATTTATGCACCTTTCTGCTCGACTGAGCCCTTAAAATCCGCATTTTTTGACCAATTTCATTGATCAATAAAAATAGTTAAAAATTGTGGAAGTAATGGGCATTTAAAAGTACGGTTATGAAATCGTGCCGCATTGAAAGTGTTAAAATAAGGACTATTTTAAACTTTTACCTCTAGAACGGGGCTGAGAGGGGGAAGTTTCCAAAAAATGAAACTTCAATTTAATTCAAAAAGGGTGAAAGTCCAAAGGCAAGCCCCCTAGCTCCAGCCGAGCCTCATTTGAAAATTATTGGTATGCAAAATCTGGAAGAGGCTTAATTAGGCCTTCGGTGTATGCATGGAGTATGCAACTGCAGACAAATCTAAATTGAGTCTGAAAAAAAAAAATTCCTTAGTTTGGATGAAAAATCATAAAATTTTAATTTTTTGAATTTGGAGTTTACTTACTGAAATCTGGACCATCATTGCTCTCTGATCGCGCATATGAGTGACTATTTGAATAGGATAAACGGGCTGGTTTGCTTCAATAAGGCAAAGAGCGGTTTCCATCAAAATGAGGACACCTGTCCGCCCTATTCCAGCAGAACAATGAACGATGGTGGGTTCCAGCTAAAATAAATGATTAGGATCATCATTTTAGGAGATATTTCATATACCATTCCGACACGGAATCGTCTAACTTCTGCTATAAACTGCAAAAATACGGCGGCATTATCAGGAACTCCGTGATCGGGCCAGCCGATGTATTGAAGTTGAGTTACTTCCCTTTCGACACCACTCTAAACAATAAAATAATTAAAAAAATTGATATTTTGGTTGTTTTTGAACTTACCAGGATATGTGTTAATGTTAAAGTGTTGCATATGAATCCTGCAGGGTTGTTATAATGACAACGTACGGATTTAACCCTGAATCCACTCGCCTCAAGCGTTTCGCCCGTGTTGGGCCAATATTTGTGACATTTGCTCCTACCCCTTTCCACGAGGCTGGTTACCATGACGATAAGTGAGCTTCCAGCTTCCCAAACCATTTCCCAGAAGTCGCCGACTGTGTTCGCCAACGGCCCTTGAGTCGCTATGTATCGATTAATAATACCGGACCCAGGGATTTCCATGTTGACGTAGTTTGCATTTATATAATCACCATTTGTTCCATTCTCGAGGATAACTCGAGTAAGGTCATCTGTAAAATTAAAGAGATTAATACCCGAACATGGTGGTCACAATTCAAAATTTTGAAATTCCCCTGATTTGCCAAGGAAAAACCAAATTTTCGTCGAAATTCCTCTTGCTATAGGTCAAAAACACAATTTTCAAGATTTTTTATTAGTCCAGCCTCGTAGCTCAGGAACGGTTGGTCTTACAAAAAATCTTATTAAATCAAATTTGCAGCAAATTTTATAGGCTTTAATTTTGTTTTTATAAAATTTTTTGAAATTTCAATTTTTGAATGAAATTTGTTTTTAAATCTTTTGAAATTTACCCCCACCCCTGCCTATTAATCGTTAATTATTTTTTGAGAGTCGTTTTTTAAAGGTAATTAAATTCTCTACAACTTTTATAAGGTACAACTTTTTAATTAAATGACGTCTTATGCCCTTTAGAGGTCAAAATAGAAACCCAGGTTTTTTTGCGACCTCGTAGCTCAGAAACGTTTGGTCGTATGAAAAAATCATATTAGCTCAAAATTATAGCAAATTTAATTATCTTTAGTTTTGTACTAAAAATTATTTCGCCTACGACTAACGGTTTTCGAGATATTGCAGAAAAAACGAAAAAAATCACCTTAAAAACGCTCTAGACACTTTTCCCTACGGGTTTTGGTAGGGGACTTTTTTGTGGTTAATCAGGGCCTACCCCTACAAATTTCCGTAGATAAACAAAATACCTTATTAATTTTTTTTATTTGCCCTTTTCGGGCTTAGATTGACTGGACTTTATGCTTGGGAGTTTAAGCTTTGTTAGGCCTCCAGAAAGCGAACACCTGGCAGTATTCTGAACAACACTTACATGGTAAAATATCTGTATATCGGTTAGCACTGGTATTATGCGGTAGTACGGCATGCGATGTTGAAAGGCTTGGCTTTTTACGATATAAACGTTCAAATTGATATATTATTGAGCCTGAAAGGAGTCCTTCTCGAATGATAGCCATGCTTTGCTCTAACGTATCACGCCCTGAACTTGTATCAGTCACATATTGATACAGCGGCTCTTCTTCTATCACTTGCCCAGAATCGTACACACCTAAAAAAACATTGATGATGCAGGAATACCTAAAATCTTTGCCAAAACTTACTGCTTGGTCGGACAGTTAGGATTAATTCGCCGACCCGTGAATCTCGAGAGGCGCGGATTAAGTTGACAACTTGCTCATGCGGCATTCCGCTCACGTCCATTCCATTTATAAGAAGGACTTGATCGCCTTCATTTAATTTCGGGTAGCATCGGTCAGCGGGTGTGTTTGGGGCGACTCTAGACACAAGAATCGGCATCGCAAGGTCGCTCCCGCCTTTGACGTTAAAACCAAAACGACCTTCTTCGTCCGGCGTCATTCGTATACAAACTAATCCATCCTCATTCTAAAAATAAATTAATAAAATATAACCTCAAAATATGCCCATACTGGAGGTTGATCATAATGAGGTATTTCATAAACTCCCGTCGCAGTCGTTGGCCTTTCTAATTCAGGATCTTCATCAGCGTATGAAATCGCACGAGGAGGAAGCACCGGAGTAAACGCTCTTTGCTCATCTAATGCTCTTTTAATAACGTCAAGGAAACCTCCCTCGCTAAAATTTTTCAAATTAGCAGGTTCAATTTCATGAAAAAATTTAAATCAGTGGTTCCCAAATTGTAGGCATCTTTTTGTTCATAAAATTCCAGAATGACAAAATCCGATTATGCATTCGTCAAAAACCTCAAAATCAAAGTTTTAAGAGCCCTTTTTCTTAAAAAAAAAAAAAAAAAAAAAAAAAAAAACTAAAAAACTAAACATGAAGGTTTTGAGAGCCAAATTTTCGTCAAAAACCTCAAAATCAACATTTTTAAAGCCTAATTTTCGTCTAAAAGCCTCAAAATCAACATTTTTAAAGCCTAATTTTCGTCCAAAAACCATAAAATCAACCTTTTTAAAGCCTGATTTTCGTCTAAAAACCTCAAAATCAACATTTTTAAACCATAATTTCCATCCAAAAACCTCAAAATCAACATTTTTAAAGCCTAATTTTCTTCTAAAAGCCTCAAAATCAACATTTTTAAAGCCTAATTTCGTCCAAAAACCATAAAATCAACCTTTTTAAAGCCTGATTTTCGTCTAAAAACCTCAAAATCAAGATTTGTAAACCATAATTTTCGTCCAAAAACCTCAAAATGAACATTTTTAAAGCCAAATTTTCGTTAAAAAAAACCCTCAAAATCAACTTCAAAAAGACAATTTTTTGTCAACAACTTCAAAATCATGGTTTTAAGAGCCAATTTTTAGTCAAAAACTGAAATCAACGTTCTTAGTGCAATTTCAACATTTTAAAACCCTAACTTTCTTCAAAAACCTTAAAGTTAACATTCAAAACTTTTTTTAGGAGAGGGGGGGGGGGGGCAAAGGTTTTCAGTTGTTTAAAAGGGGGCTGTGAAAAAGTTTGGGAACCTCTGCTTTAAATGCTCATAACTTCCACAATTGTTGACCGATTTTGTCGATGTTTATCCCGTTGGAAAGCTATTTTAAAGATCTTTCTAATTGTATAAGAATGACCTCGATTGGTTGAAAATTGTAGAAGTTATGGGCAATTTGGTCATGAAAGCTACGTACTCATCGTTGATGTTATTGGGAGAAGTTTCTCCCCAGGCTCGTTTAGGCTCTCGGGATAAAGACGTCACTTTGTTGTCGTACGGCCTTGAAGAACGAGTCGAGGAAGTTAAGCCGGTTTTGCTTTTTTCCTCCGTACTCGACAATACGAGTTTCCTACTCGAATACCTCACAAACGACCTCTCCGTCCTCGGTCGTAATTTGGACTCCTCGACCGCCTGAACTTCCGTCCTTCCCGTATATGAGAATTTTGACCCTAGCGGCAATGGCGTCCTTCGTTTTATCGCTGGCGAATGGAGACGGAAAAAAGTATGATGCTCCACACACGACTTCCAGAGGACCTTACACGATCGATAAGTTATCACGTTGAATCCCAAAAGCGTATCATAACTTTCGCTCTAGATAAAAAAAATTCAAAATAAGACCTTAAAAGATAAGAAAAATAAACATTAAATAATAACGTACCTGTTCTCGCCTCAATTGTATAAAAAACTGCTTCCTTTTAAATGATATCTTCACGATTTTACCCCATGAAAAACTATTTATTTTGTTCCCATTTTGAAAAACTACAAGGCCGGCCGATGTCACACCGAGCTGAAGTTCTTTATTCGCTGAATCCTAAAATATAAAAACTAATTATGGAAGATAGTGGGGTTTCAGGGTCAATCTTAAAGCCTTCATTGATCAAGAGAGTCAATGCAATTTAGAAACACCAACACAAATATTTCTCCACTGTTTACTATGGCCAAGGTCATAGAGGCGAGGTCGCCTTAGTATTGTAAAAATAGTAAATTAGTGATTTTTTAAGGCAAAATAGTGATGGTGTTCAAAAAAGAAGCAAAACGTGCCTAAAATAAGTTCAAATCTGTCATAGAAAGGGGATTTTTTTTGTCAACTAAGGTACATAATCTGGCTAAATTCATTAAAAACGTTTAAAATTTGGCTGTAGGCTATCTTCCTCATTGAAAAAGGTTCAAAATCTGCCCATTAGGTGTCTTTTCCATGAAAAAAGTTCAGAATCTGCCTAAATAGTCCAGTCAATCTAAGCCCGAAAAAGGCAAATAAATTTTGTTTCTCTATGGAAATGTGTAGGGGTTGGTCCTCTAATTAACCAAAAAAGTCCATAACCGAAACCCGGGCTCTTTGGCCTCAGGGGCGGTTTTAAGGTGATTTTTTTTTTCGTTTTTTCGCCAATATCTCGAAAACCGTTGGTCGTAGGAGAAATAATTTTTTATACAAAATTTAAGATTTTTAAATTTGCTACAATTTTGAGCTAATAAAATTTTTTGTAGGACCAAACGTATCTGAGCTACGAGGTGGGGAAAAAACGGGGTTTTCCATTTTGACCTCTGAAGGAGGTCATCATCTAATCAAAAAAGTGTACTTAACAAAAGTTGTAGAGAATTTAATTGCCTTTTAAAAACAACTCTTAAAAAGAAAATTGGGGGTAAAATTAGGCAGGGATGGGGGTCAATTTAAAAAAAAATTCCATCAAAAATTGAAATTTCAAAAAATTTTATAAAAGCAAAATTCAAGCTTCTAAAATTTGCTACAGATTTGATTTACTAAGATTTTTTGTAGGACCAAAGGTTTCAACTAAGAGAGGTTTTCAAGTTTTTACTATGAAAAAAGTCAGATTTTATAAAAGTCGGAAAAAAGCAAAGAAGGCGTTTTCTAATCAAAAAAAAAGTGTACTAAGTAAACGTTGTAGAGAATTCAATTTCCATTTAAAATCATCTATCAACTTTTTTTTTGTTGGTTAATCAGGGGACCAACCCCTACACATTTCCTTAGAGAAACAAAGTACCTTATTTTTTTCCACCCCCATTGATTGACTGGACTAAAAGAGGTGCTTTGTGTTGTAAAATGTAGAAAATCTCGTTAAAAAGTGGCTTTAACCACCAAAAACGGTCAAATTCTGTTTAAAAAAAAATTAAAACCCTCTCCTTTCACATCAAAAATACAATTCGAGGCCAAAGACAGTGAAATCTTTGAAATTTCGACTCCAACTTTTTTACCATAATTTCCAAACTGAACATTAAAACGCCCATAACTTCCATCATTTTCGACCGATTTAATCCATATTTATACCATTGGAAAGCTGTTTCCAAGACCTTTTTAATGGTATAAGTGTCAATTCGATAGGTCTAAAACTTTGGAAGTTACGGACGTTTAAACTTTCAATAATGCTTACCCTAGCTCGGTGTAAATCGACGCCATACATATCAAGCCTTTTCGCATGGTCTAAAAAGTTAAACTCAGCATCCGCAGGAGTTTGGCCCCTAAAAACAATTATAAAACAAAACAAAAATCATTTCGAGCGCTCATACTTGTGAAGTTTATGAAGTTCAGCGATTTTCCGTTCCATTTCTTCAGTCTGATTCGGAAGTAAAGCCATCCCCGATAAATACTTAGGGCCATGCTCGTCCGGATGGTAATCCCCTAATTCAGCTAAAAAAGACCAAAATTAAAAAGAAAAGGATTTATTTAAAACATACATTGAACTGTATAACTCGCTAGAAGGCAAGCAGTGGACGGAGGTACGACAAGTTTGCCGTTTAAAATATCTTTACGAATTTGCAAATAGAAATGGTAACGCGTGTACTCTTCTTGAAGCTTACTAGGATCGGAGACGTAAAATTTAACTCTTAAATAGAAAAACCCAGGCCCTCTCATTTGCTTTTTCACCGGTTTCGATGCATCAAGCCATCTCTGAAATGATAAAAATAAAAGGAAAATTTTGCACTTTTATATTACCATGATATCGGAGTTGGCTGGCGTAGGTGGAGCACCGTTATCTGAAAACTGAAGGCCAAAATAGTGTTTTTCTACGAGTTCTAAATGTGTGTAGACTTGGTCGAGTAATGCCTGACCTTTCGCCCGTTTCTGAAAATCGTTTTATTTAAAAAGCATAAGAAATGGATGATGAATACCTCAAGCTGAAAAACTTGTTTTGTATCATCAAGAAAGATGACGGTCACATTTAAAGTCTTGATTCTCCGATCTCTGGCGAGCTCCGATGCTCTCACATTGTAAGTCCCACTCGACCCTCCGAATGCACGGCGTGAAACACTTTCAATCATAGTTCCCAAGTCTAAAAAAAACAAAATTTTTAGGTAACATGAAACTTAAATTACAAAAATGAGTGCTTGGTGCATTGGCTGATAGAATGGCAGTGAAAACATATAAACCAAAGTGAAAGAAAACTTAAAATTTCTGACTTTATTGACAGAAAGGGCAAAATTGGATTCAGGATCTGGGAAGGGAAAGTACAAGACATTCTTTTCCCTTAAACCACGCTCCCTGTAGAGTTGGATAGGTCAAAAGGGCCTCTTGTGTCCAAAACGGATCAAAAGTCAAGCTACAAAGGGCCCTATTTGTCATTAAGTAAAGAAATCTAGTTTAAACAGCCCCTCGTGTCCAAAAAATGGCGCTACAAAGAACCTTTTATGTCATAAAGGAAAAAATGTTGTTTAAAGGGCCCCCTGTGGCCTAAAAATATCAAAAACCAAGCTACAAAAGGCCATTTTTGTCATAAATGGATAGAATATAGAATAGCTACAAGGGCCCTAGTGTCCAAAAAAGATCAAAAAAACAACCTACAAAGGGCCCTTTTTGACATAAGCAATTAGAATATAGCTACAAGGGCCCTATTGTACAAAAAGGATCAAAAACCAAGCTACAAAGGGCCCTTTTTGTCATGGAATAGAATATAGCTACTAGGGCCCTAGTGTCCAAAAAAAGATATTTAAAAAAACAAGCTAAATAGGGGCCTTTTTTGTCATAAACGAAAAGAATACAGCTACAAGGGCCCTATTGTCAAAATCAAAAACAAGCTAAAAAGGGCCCTTTTGTCATAAACGAATTGAATATAGCTACAAGGGTCCTATAAGATCAAAAACAAGCTACAAAGGGCCCTTTTGGTCATAAACGAATATAATATAGCTACTAGGGCCCTAGTGTCCAAAAAAAGATCAAAAACAAAGCTATAAAGGGCCCTTTCAGTCAGAAATGAATAGAATATAACTACGAGGGCCCTAGTGTCCACAGAAGATCAAAAACCAAGCTATAAATGGCCCTTCTTATCATAAACGAATAGAATATAGCTACTAGGGCCCTAGTGTCCAAAAAAAGATCAAAAACAAAGCTATAAATGGCCCTTTTTATCATAAACGAATAGAATATAGCTACTAGGGCCCTAGTGTCCAAAAAAAGATCAAAAACAAAGCTATAAAGGGCCCTTTCTGTCAGAAATGAATAGAATATAGCTACGAGGGCCCTAGTGTCCACAGAAGTTCAAAAACCAAGCTATAAATGGCCCTTTTTATCATAAACGAATAGAATATAGCTACAAGGGCCCTAGTGTCCAAAAAGGATAAAAAACAAAGCTATAAATGGCCCTTTTTATCATAAACGAATAGAATATAGCTACTAGGGCCCTAGTGTCCAAAAAAAGATCAAAAACAAAGCTATAAAGGGCCCTTTCTGTCAGAAATGAATAGAATAGCTACGAGGGCCCTATGTCCACAGAGATCAAAAACCAAGCTATAAATGGCCCTTTTTATCATAAACGAATAGAATATGCTACAAGGGCCCTAGTGTCAAAAAGGATAAAAAACAAAGCTATAAATGGCCCTTTTTATCATAAACGAATAGAATATAGCTACTAGGGCCCTAGTGTCCAAAAAAAGATCAAAAACAAAGCTATAAAGGGCCCTTTCTGTCAGAAATGAATAGAATATAGCTACGAGGGCCCTAGTGTCCACAGAAGATCAAAAACCAAGCTATAAATGGCCCTTTTTATCATAAACGAATAGAATATAGCTACAAGGGCCCTAGTGTCCAAAAAGGATAAAAAACAAAGCTATAAAGGGCCCGTTTTGTCATAAACTAATAGAATATAGCTATTGAATAGAATATAACCTATTGTCCAAAAAAGATCAAAAACCAAACTACAAAGGGCCCTAGTGTCCAAAAAGGAACAAAAACCAAGCAGTAAAGGGCCCTTTTTGTCGTAAACGAATAGAATATAGCTACAAGGGCCGGAAACGTTCCCTGGCCTGTGTTAATAGTTTAAAGTTACAATCATTCACCTAGCCAAATGCACAGAATACTCATTAAAAGTCAATTTAAAAACAAAATCTTACCTTATTCATTCTCCTTTCTTAACATAAGGACCGACACTGAAATAATTAGGGCAAACGTTAAAACTCAAAGAAAACCACACCGAACACATAAAACTCAAAAATGTTCATAAAAATAAAACATTAAAATCCAAAAGAGTTTAAAATAGACATGAAAAAACTCAAATAATAAGAAATATAGCGAGATAAACCTACGCAAAAAACGGCAGCTGAAATAAATCCAATTCTTAAAATATCGACGAAAGGCGAACCGTTCGTATTTGGGTCGGGGTGCATCTTAAAAGGGCGTAAATCCTTCAAATCAATGATGAAAATTTCAAAAAGAAAAACATAAAAAGAATAAATCTGTCGAAAAGTAAACAAGAAAAATAAAATAAAAGGAGAGGGACTCCTCGTAAAGGTTTTTTTTTATCGAAATCTTATCTTTAAACTTTAAGGTTAGGCTTTTTTGTTCGTTCAAAATTAATCAATTTAATTATAAAATATTAAATAAAAATGTATTTTTAATTAATTTTTAGCAATAAATTTTTAAATAAATGTAAAAAGTGTTGATTTAAATGATTAGATGTTTTTGCGATCGTAAAGGCACTGACTTTGATCATTCTAAAAATGGCGGGTTTTTCAAAAAATACAACACTGTTCGGTAACAGTTTGTAACCTTATTTGTAAACATAACCTTTGTTCGTATTTTGATTGTTGACCTTGTTGAATTTTTTATTTATCGAATTCGGATTCCGATGAATTGATTATTTAGATATGCACTTGAATTTTGAAAAGTGCTCGAAATGCTCTCGACGAAGACATTTTTTCGATATTATTCGAGCGTGAAAACGCCCAAAATTTGTATTATCGGAAGTGGACCGGCCGGATTTTATTTTGCCCAGCACTTATTTAAGGTTGGTACGGGATTAAGGGCCTAGGATGATAGAATCAGCTCAGTCCTATAAATTTGTCTGCTTGAACCATCTACCCTCATTTTCAAATCTTGATTTCGCCAAGGTCTTGAGCAAACTGCTGAATTCGCCAAGGGGTAATCAAAGTGCTGCTCTATTGTGGTTTGAGAAAACTGCTGCTCTATTGTGGTTTGAGCAAACTGCTGCTCTGCTCAGGTTTGAGCAAACTGAAACCAAGGTTTCAGCAATCCGCTGATTTGCCAAGGTAAGAGCAAACCGATGATTGCCTAGGTTTGTGGAAACTGTTGATATTTCAAGGTTTAAGCAAACCTGCTGCTCTAGCGTGGTTTGAGCAATCCGATGATATTTTAATCTTTGAGCAAACTGATGATTTGCCAAGGTTTGAGCAAACTGATGATATTTCAAGATTTGAGCAAACAGATGATTTGCTAGGGTTTGAGCAAACTATTAGGAAAGTTTGGATCAAACTGCTGTTTTAGCAATGGTTTGAGCAAACTGCTGAATTCGTCAGGTTTGAGCAAACTGCTGAATTCGCCAGGTTTGAGCAAACTTCTGATTTAACTAAGGTTTAAGCGAACTGCTGATTTCTCCTATCTTTGAGCCAACTACTGATTTCACCAGGCTTTGAGCAACGCCATGATTTCACAAAGGTTTGAGCAAACCACTGAATTCACCAGATTTGAGCAAACCACTGATTTCACTAAGGTTTGAGCAAACCGCTGGTTTCACTGAGGTTTGAGCAAACCGCTGGTTTCACTAAGGTTTGAGCAAACCACGGATTTCATTTAGGTTTGAGCAAACTGCTGATTTGCTGTCTGAGGTTTGAGCAAACTGCTGATTTTATCAAGGACACATAGAACAAGGTTTGAGCAAACTGCTGAGTTTTCCAAGGTCACATAGACCAAGATTTGAGCAAACTGCTGATTTTGCTAAAGACAGATTGACTGTTGCCAAGGTACTGCTGATTTACCTAAGTTTGAGCAATCTGCAGATTTTATCAAGGCTTGACCTTGAGCGAATTGCTCATTTCGCCGATTACTCAGCAAATTGCAGATTCCATGTTTATTCCATCAATAAAATAGTAAGCAGAATGACAAGTTGTAATTTTTTTTCAGGCTCTTCCAGATGTCAGGATTGACATGTATGAAAGGCTCCCCGTCCCATTCGGACTCGTCAGGTATGGGGTTGCCCCTGACCACCCAGAAGTCAAAAACGTCATCAACACCTTCACCAAAACAGCATCAAATCCCAATTTCAGCTTTTACGGCAACATCAATTTAGGAAAAGATGTCAAATTCGACCATCTAACATCATCATATCATGCTGTCGTTTTGGTGAGCGATCAAATCACGACTTTTTCTTTTAATATTTTATTTTAAGGCCTACGGCTGCAGTGAAGATACACAATTGGGCCTTAAGGGTGAGAATTTATCCAATGTCGTTTCAGCAAGAAGGTTTGTTGGATGGTACAACGGCCTACCTGAAGATAAAGACCTTAAAGTAGACCTCGACACTGAAAACGTGGTCATCATCGGCCAGGGAAACGTTGCCATTGATGTTGCCAGAATTCTTCTCACCCCCATCGACCAACTAAAGGTGGCCTCTTTAAAATCGAAGCCTCCTTAAAATATGATATTTTTTCAGAAAACAGACATTACTAGTTATGCACTGGAAGCATTAAGCAGAAGTAAGGTCAAAAATGTCTATTTAGTTGGAAGGCGTGGCCCTTTAAATGTTGCCTTCACCATTAAAGAGTTTAGAGAAATGACCAAATTGCCGAACGTTCAAATTCTATTTAAAAATGGCCAAATGGACGGCATCGAGAACTCTTTAAAAGGTAAGCAGTACTCAATTAAAAACGAATTTTTAAACCTTTTCTTAGATTTGGCACGACCGAGAAAACGTTTGACGGAACTCCTCATGAATACGGCGACGAAAGAGCAAAATGGCGACAAATCGTTTAACCCTTTGTTTCTCCGCAAGCCAGAAGAGTTTATAGGAAATGGGAAGATAGAAGGAGTTAAATTTTCGATCAATCAAGTCACCAATGGAAATGTCATTTCGACTGATCACTTTGAAAATATCGATTGTGGCCTAGTTTTGAGAAGTATCGGCTACAAAGGAATCTGTCCAGATGACTCCATTCCGTTTGATCAAAAATCATGTCTCGCTTCAAATAGTTTAGGTAACTTGCCAAAAAGAAGTGAAGGTATCACCAATAGAAGGCTTTTGGCATAGCTTAGCCACTCTTCCTGACCAATAGGCGGCGTTTAGCATATCTTAGCCACACCTCCTGACCAATTGGAGGCTTTTATCCTAGCTTAGCCACGCCTCCTAGCCAATTGAAGGCTAGCTTAACCACTCCTCCTGACCAATATGAGGCGTTTAGCATATCTTAGCCACGCCTCCTAGCCAATTGAAGGCTTTTAGCCTAGCTTAGCCACACCTCTTGACCAATTGGAGGCTTTTAGCCTAGCTTAGCCACTCCTTCTGACCAATAGGAGGCGTTAAGCAATATCTTAGTTACGCCTCCTAGCCAATTAAAGGCTTTTATCCTAGCTTAGCCACTCCTCCTGACCAATAGGAGGCTTTTAGCATATCTTAGCCACGCCTCCTAGCCAATTGAATGCTAGCTTAGCCACTCCTGACCAATAGGAGGCGTTTAACGTATCTTAGCCACGCCTCCTAGCCAATTGAAGGCTAGCTTAGCCACTCCTCCTGACCAATAGGAGGCGTTTAGCATATCTCAGCCACGCCTCCTAGCCAATGAAGGCTTTTATCCTAGCTTAGCCACTCCTTCTGACCAATTGGAGGCTTTTAGCCTAGCTTAGCCACTCCTTCTGACCAATAGGAGGCGTTAAGCAATATCTTAGCTACGCCTCCTAGCCGATTATAGGCTTTTATCCTAGCTTAGCCACACCTCCTGACCAATTGGAGGCTTTTATCCTAGCTTAGCCACGCCTCCTAGCCAATTGAAGGCCAGCTTAGCCACTCCTTCTGACCAATAGGAGGCGTTAAGCAATATCTTAGCTACGCCTCCTAGCCGATTATAGGCTTTTATCCTAGCTTAGCCACACCTCCTGACCAATTGGAGGCTTTTATCCTAGCTTAGCCACACCTCCTAGCCAATTGAAGGCCAGCTTAGCCACTCCCTGACCAATAGGAGGCGTTTAGCATATCTTAGCCACGCCTCCTAGCCAATTGAAGGCTAGCTTAGCCACTTCTACTGACCAATAGGAGGCGTTTAGCATATCTTAGCCACTCCTTCTGACCAATAGAAGGCTTTTAGCATTCCTTAGGTTCCCTAGCTAAAGGAAGGTTTTTAGCACAGCCACCGTTTTATCAAAGATTGAATTTTTTAGGTGTTTACACCTCAGGTTGGATAGGTACGGGACCAGTCGGAGTAATCATAACAACAATGAACAACGCATTCGAACAAGCCGACAATTTAGTCAACGACATCAAATCCGGACAAATTAAAATAGATTCACGACCTGGTTTTGACCACATCAAAACCATTCTTAACGGTTCGAATTTTCATATCATTTAAACAAATTTAACTTTTTTTTAGATGCAAAAGTTGTCGATTTCGAAGGTTGGAAAAGAATTGACCAAGTTGAAGTTCAAAATGGTCAAAAAGATGGGAAGCCGAGAGAAAAAATAGTTGATGTTGAACAAATGTTGGAAATAGGGGCTAAAAATGTTTAAAATTTGTTTTTTTATTTTAATAAATTTTTATTTAGTTTTTGGTTTTAATCATTCAGCATGCATTCCGCAAGTCTCAAGTCATCTTCTGTGTCGATTTCCAAACTGTCTTTTTTCTTCACTTCAACCACGGCAATTCTAAAATGAAAAATTAAAATTTCTTTTTAGGTTCACTCATATTTTTTACTTTCCACCCTGAAGAATATTTTGTTCTAGAACGATTTCTGAATATGTAAAATAAAACATTCCATTCTCAAATAGTTCGCCATTCCAGTCTTGTCGCCGCGGCCGTTTGTAAATGTCGAAATTGTCCGGACTAAAAGAATCTTTTTCGTTCCATCTCAATTTATGCTGTCTCGTAACCGAAAATACAGAATGGTAGCCATCTTGGATTTTGAGATATGCCTCCGTAAGGTATTTCATGTTCAAAAATGGCGACGTACATTGTATTAAAGCGACAATACCAATTTCTGAAAACCAATTTTTTATGAAGACTTCATAAGGAAAAAAGCATTACCTGGATGATTTTGTATAAATTCTTTAACGGCAATAACCGAGGATGCTTCATCGGTTGCAGTGTAGTGTTCCCGCCAATGAATATTCGCTCCATTAATTTCAGCCTCCTTCGCTATCCTTTCATCATCAGTGGAGACCCAAAGTGAATCAAATACTAAAATGGAAGAAAAAAAAGTTTTTTAAAGGTGATTTCTAAAAATGGACTTTTCCGATGGGAAAACACCACTGATGCGAGGGTGATATCACCTAGTAGTGGAAAACCCTCTTAAAATTATTAAAAAAAAGATTAAGAGAGTACCTACACTTCACACTAAAATTATATTCTTCAGCTTCTTGAGAAATTATTGACTTGAAATTTTCAGGACTTATCGACAAAATCTAAGTGGACCTTCCAATTTCTTTGCTTCCTTAGGAGACCAATTAATTTGATAATTTCGGTTTTTTTTAGAAAGAGCCAAAATTCAAGCGAGTTCCTAGAAAGCCAAGAAAAAGAGGTCTTTTGGTCCCTAAACATGCATTATCATGCTATTATGTACATACGTCCAAAACTTTTGACAGTTTTGACCGCTCTGGAAAGCAATGTTGTATTATGGATTAGGGCGATGTTTTTTAATTTTAAACCTTTACTACCACCTCGAGCCAATATTAATGCTGAAATGTGAGTATTGTGGCTAAAAGCAGAACCATTACACCGTTAGAAGTACCAAAAAAGTGATAAAACTTACGGCGTAAGATGATAGTAGTTGGATAAATAAGATTGTCGCATTAGTATCATATATACAGAAAATAATGTGACGATTATCGAGATTCCGATCGTATTTCTCATTTTCGATTTGTTCATTTTAGAATATAAATAAATAGTTCAACTTTCCAAACTCATCATGGGTGACAGTGGCTGTCACAGAGCTTTATCACTTAACAGTTTGGGATAACCATGAATGTGAAATTAGAAATTACCTTCAGCCATCTTGATTCTTATCAAAAGAATCGATTCATTAGCGACGTCATATATCAGTGTTGCCACTTGTACATTGATGTCACTTACACGGATGTGTTTAGAGGAATTTTGGAATTTGACCTTTTTTCATGGCTTTAGGGTCCATAGCAGGCTTTCCCAACTAGATAGGTTACATTTTTTTTTCATGGTTTTGGGGTGTTGATTGTGTGGGGGGGGGGAGATTGTGATATTTTGAGAAGGTTGGGGTGTTTATTTGGGAGAAATCTAAGGAAAATTTGGGGGTATAATCCACCTTGGGTATAATCATAGACTAAACACACGTGTGTTTCTAGATAAAAAGAAGGAGGGAATTTCAAAGCCGTTGGGTGGTAGCACTGCTGATTTTGGCGGGAAAGTATAGATAACCTTCATTGTTTATAACAATGATTCGGGGTTGTTTGATAAACCGCGCGAACCGAGAGTGAACTCTGTAGTAAACGATTCGAAAATCCGCCCCCGCAAAATTGGAAAATCCACCCACGCGCCGCCCCTTCGCACTCACCCCCACTCTTCCGTTCCCATTCATGTTTTAATCAATCATCGGGGGGTTTCCATTGAAGAAAAGTTACCCAGTGTCCGTTCTCTTCTCGGAATGAAATCACACGGGACCCTCATGTCACCTCCAGAGGGAAACTGCGAAGAAACGTTCATTCGCGTCAAATGCGACTATGACGACCTTTCCGAAAAGTTCAAACACAAGAAAAAGGACTTTTCCAAACAATATGCGCACATCTATTCAGCCAGGCTCGCCAAAATGAAGAAAACGTTGGCGAAAAGGGCCGAAGAGAAATGGGGTGAGTTCATTCATTCATATCGATCGATTTTTTCTTTCTTTTGTTTACCGTTTCCCTTCTTCCAGGTGAGACTTTCAAAGTGAAAAGACTCGCAGATTTACAGGACGATGTCGACTCCGGAAAATGCGTCGTTATTGGTACAATTTTCAAAAATCAAGAACTCCGTCCGAGCGTTCTTAAAGAAATAAGCGACGAGGTAATTTAATTATCAAATTATCCTATCGCCCACTTGTTGCATTCAATATGTGTGGGCGACCTTTTAACCCTAAACAGACACTAAACTTTTTTTTAAATTATTAAATTGCCATGGGCTTTACTTATGACTAGATAATTTGATCGAGAAAGGGCCTGATAGCTATCATTTTCTAGAATTCTGAGGATGGGGTAGATAAAAAACAAGGAGAGCTCATTCATAGGGGTCAAGGAGGGGCCTTTTGGGTCAAAATGACCCTTGCTAACAATTAATTAGTGACAGAAAGCTAAATGTGGGGAAGTTCTAAAAATCAAGGGAGAGTTGCCTATTGAAGGGGTCCAGGGGTCAAAATGACCCTTGGGTTAATGGGAAATAATTACATAACCACTACTGTTGTTCTAAAAGTCTGAGGAAGGAGAAGTTCGAAAACTAATGTAGAGTTTTACCCAAAGAATGGACCAAACAGGAGTCGTAGGGTCAAAATGACCCCTTATTATACATAACCACAAATATAGTTTTGAGAGTATGAAAAAAAGATCAGCTTAAAAATTAATTGAGGGTTTTACCTGAAGAAAGTGTTCCGATAGGGTTCTGGGGTCAAAATGACCCTTGGGTTTATTCGAAATAACTGCACAATCACTAGCACACCGAAAGTCTTGGGGAAGGAGAAGCTCAAAAATTAATGAGAGTTTTCCCTTGTGTAGGGGTTCAATATAGAGGTTGATGGGTCAAAATGACTCTTGGTCTTTATTGTATAAATGATTAATAATAATCACTAACATTATGCTAAAATTCAAGTGGATAAGCTCAAAAATTAAAGGAGAGTTTCATCTAAAGAAAGGGGTTTAGTAGGGTTTGTACGGTCAAAATGACCCTTGTTCGATATTGAACTTAACTACCAAATCACTAACATTGTTCTAAAAGTCTGAAGAAGGAGAAGCTCACAAATTAAGGGAGAGTTTCACCTAAAGAAAGGGGTTTAGTAAGGTTTGTGGGGTCAAAATGACCCTTGGTCTATATTGATCATAACTTATCACTAACATTTTTCGAAAAGTCTCTGAGGAAGGAGAAGCTCATAAATTAAGAGAGATTTTCACCTTAAGAAAGGGGTTTGTGGGGTCACAATGACCCTAGGTCTAAATTGAACATAACTGCATAATCACTAACATTGTTCTAAAAGTCTGAAGAAGGAGAAGCTCATAAATTACGGGAGATTTTCATCTAAAGAAAGGGGTTTGTGGGGTCAAAATGACCCTTGGTCTAAATTGAACATAACTGCATAATCACTAATATTGTTCTAAAAGTCTGAAGAAGGAAAAGCTCATAAATTACGGGAGATTTTCATCTAAAGAAAGGGGTTTGTGGGGTCAAAATGACCCTTGGTCTAAATTGAACATAACTGCATAATCACTACCATTTTTTCTAAAAGTCTGAAGAAGGAGATGCTCACAAATTAAGGGAGAGTTTCACCCAAAAGTTTTGTGGGGTCAAAATGACCCCTGGTCTATATCGGACATAACTACATGATCACTACTGTTGTTCTAAAAATCTGAGGAAGGAGTAGCTTACAAATTAAGGGAGAGTTTCACCTAAAGAATGGGTTTGTGGGGTCAAAATGACCCTTGGTCTGTATTGAACGTAACTGCATAATCACTAAAATTGTTGTAAAAGTTTGAAGAAGGAGAAGCTCAAAAATTAAGGAAGAGTTTTTGTGGGGTCAAAATGACCCTTTCTTCGACACTCTTCGGTATTTGACCAGAATTTGAACCTTTTTGTGAAGATTTCGAATTTTTCCTGACAGATGTTGAAACTTTCAGTGTTAGATGATCCGTTTTTGGGAGATTTTTGACCTTTTTTGCCAATTTTGAGCCTTTTTGGCACGTGGGATAAAAATGAGAATAACACACATACTACAATTATGTTCTAAATGAAGTTTGAATGATTTATTTCTTCCCCTATTTATTTCTTTAGATTAGTTTGAGTTGGCTTGGAGGGAAAATAATTTATGAAGAAACATTAAATTAATTTTTAGCTTCAAATCGTGCCTCAACCGAAACTCGTACGATTTGTCGATGACAAAGACACGCTCATACTTGAAGATGAACTTCAAAGAATTCGCCTTATTGGAGAGATTGATGTTAATTCACTCGTCACTGGTGTTGTAAGTGCTCAGATAGTTTACAATTGAGCATTTGAAACACCAAAAATGTAAATTTTCAGGTTGTTGCTGTCTTAGGAGTTGTGGACAACACGGGAAAATTCAATGTCGATCAAGTTTGTTTCTCGGGCCCTGAATCGCCCTCTCGCCTTACCATGAAACCGACAGATCCTCCTCGGTAATATCCAAAAACTTAAATTTTTTTCAAATTATTTTCGTTTTCAGTTATTTAGTATTATTGAGCGGATTGGACTTGGCAGCCGCTGCAGAAAGTTTGTTACCTCTACGTATGTTTACTGATTGGGTTACTGGATGGCTTGGAGGCCCAAGCGACCAGCATAAAAATTCAAGAATCGCTCTTGTCCTTATCGCAGGTTTGAATCAACAGGGTTTATATAACAAAAATATAAAGACTGTAGCTCAGAAAGGGTTGGTCCTACAAGAAATTTCACTTAATAAAATCTGTAGGAAATTTAATAAGCTTTAATTTTGTGCTTAGCAATTTTTTGCCTACGACGCACGGTTTTCGAGATAATGGTGAAAAACTTCCATAAAATTATTAAAGTTGCACACACTTTGACAAAGATTCTTATAATCAGCAACAGAATGTGCCACTGTCCTCTGCTCGCTGGGGGTCCTCGGTTATTGAAACTTTTTGATAAATTCACACATCTTGGGGAGAATAAAGCTCTCAAATCTAAATTTTCCTTTTTAGGAAATCTCTTGAGGGGATGCAGCGAATTGAAAGATGGAAAAATAATAAGCACGAATGTCGACAATACTGATACAGTCGCATCCTTAAAACTTGCCGATGACCTTCTCGCTGAACTTGCTGTAAATTTTTTTTTTTTTAAATTTTACGTGTTAACCACATTTTTAGGAGACCGTTCATGTTGAATTGATGCCAGGAGAGTTTGACCCGACTAACTACACACTTCCCCAGCAGCCGATCCATTACACGATGTTCCCAAAGGCTTCTTCTTATTCAAGCCTTCATGGAGGGACAAACCCGCACAGCTTTCAAGTTGAAAATCGAATTGTTACTGGTAATATTTAGTAATTTAAAAAAAATGTGTTTAAATTTTGTTTAGGATGTTCGGGGCAAGCTGTGGCTGATATTGGAAGATACAGTAACATCACTGATCCGATACAAGCTTTAAAAACGACTTTTAATTGGGGACATCTTTGTCCTACTGCTCCCGATTCTTTATGTAAGGGAACCTCAATGGGAACATTTAATTAATTTCTTTTCCAGCTTGCTATCCTTATTATGAAGACGACCCATTCGTCATTGAAAAGCAACCTGATATCTACTTCTCTGCCAATCACGACACATTTCAGACTGAGCTAGTCAGCTTTAATCACGGTTTGTTTTCATAAATTGTTTAATTCTTTACCTACTCGGGCTATAGAGGGTGTTCCAGCCAGACTTTTGACCTCATGGAAAAAAAGTTTTCTAGTTAACCCCCCTTAATTTTGAGCAAGGAATCAATCGGCATCAACAACCCCTATGTTTTGATGATAGATATTGATTCTACCCTTGTTTTCCTCTAACTTTTACTTAATGCACTTTTTTTATAGTGCCACTTATCATGGTCTTCACAACTCCGGAATGTTGCATCAAAAAGTTTATTATGTAAAAGTTACTGGAAATCAAGCTTAGAATTGATTTCCATTGTGAAAACAAGGTAGGTATTGAAAACAACAAAGTTAGGGTCGTTCTGGAGCACCCTGTGTTTCGGACCCAAAATTTATTGATGCCAATAAATTCCTTGCTAAAAACTAAGGAGGGTTTACTTCAATACTTTTTTTCGTCTGGTCAAAATTTTGGCAGTTAATGAAATCTATCAATGAAATTTTTTCAGGAGATCTGGATCAAGATACTCGGCTAATCTGCATCCCGTCGTTTAATAGAACAAGAAGTTGCGTTGTTGTAAACCTATCGACCCTTGAATGCGAACGTGTTTCATTCTGTGTTGGCGACCTTCGCTCCAATGACTCCATGGAACTATAAAATAATTTTATTTGTATGTGGTGATGTAATCATAGTTTAGAATAAATGTTCGTACTGATGATTTTGACCTTTATTCTTCATCTTGAATGTTGTCTCCGCATGGGTTGTTTCTCCCTGTCATTTTGGTGATGTTTTCAAGAACACGGATGTAGTCAATGCGAACTTCGGATCCGTCATCTAATGCATCGTCGTAGTTCAGAGAAAGAAGGTCTGCGACGCATTCTTCGCTGTTCATTTCAATGAAGTCATCGAAAACTTCGGAATCTGCGTCGCAATGAGTGTCGCTGCCTACTTCCGATGCATTTCTTGTTGAATCTGATTCCATGTCATCCATATTGCTTTCATCCAGCGGAAAAGAGTTAAGCGGCGACACGTCTTCTTTCAGTGGCTTCTCTTCATTGACCAAAATCTGTATTTCAGGAGAAACCTTTGAAGGCTCATTTTTAATCTTCCGTACATGAGCTTCTCCTTCACAAACTACATTTTGAGCCATAGAATAAGCAAGTTGTTCAGCCCAAGGTGCCATCCCGACAGGCGTCAACATAAGCTGCCATTGAGGAAGTCCTTGATGTATCAACATAACTCGAAAATACTTGTTAAACGTGGACGATAAAAAATGCCATTCCAAGCTTCGGTCTAAAAGCCAAATAGAATATTCGTCTTTATGCCCCATGTAGACCAAACATGGATAGCAGCCGTCTCTTGTGTAGTCCAAAGCGAAGATTTTATCAGTCAGGCGATCAAACCTAGGATGATCGTGAGGTACAACAGGCGATAAAGCAAGAAGAGACTCGTTGTATAGTTTCTTCAAATTAGATAACCTGTTTATCGATAATTTTCCAATGGGTATAACATCCGAAGTCATTTTAAAGCCCCAAGTGAGGCAGAAGCCATCTGTCGATTTGTAGAAATTTCTCAAATCTTCAGGAAGTCTAAAGAAAAAGAAATAAAATCATTCTTATTCTGGACACACATAAAGCTTAGATCAGGGTTATTGGAAAAACCTTGGTTTTCTTACACATCTAAAATTAATCATATCTCCTTAACCATAAGTCCTACCGAAAAAACCACTGAGCATTATCTGTAGAAAATTCTACGCTCTTTAATTTTGAATTAAGTCATTATTTTGCTAGGATGCGTTGTTTTCGAGTTATTGGCGAAAAACGCCAACAGATTATTCGATGTGATTAAAGAGTGCTATCCCATGGGCCATGACCAATGAGTGCTGTTTTCAGACGCCTATTTGCTATTACACTGAGGCTGCCCCAGAGAGATCTGATGTCTTCAGATATAAATATTTATAAATTGACCTGCAATCGTTTTTTCTTTCCCAAAAAAGAACCTCATCCTCGCTACACCCTTTTTTACGCTGAATTTCAACTTTGTGGACGCCGCTCACTTTTTTCAAAGCTGACGGCAACCCGAGTGTGATTTTCTCATAAAACGATTTCTCCGATTCCGGCAAATGGCTAAAAGCAATTTTCTGATTCGCGAAATCCGACATTATTAAAAAAACTAAAAATACGTGTGAAAATCATATGCTTTGCGTGAATTTGGACACCGAAAATCAATATTTATTGAACCGTATCGTGCATTCTATATCTTCGCCGCATTGGGGACATTTGTTGCCGTTTTGTCGGAGCTTTTTGGCGCAACTGTCGCAAATGGGATAGTGGGCGATTTTATTGTGGACGATGAACGTATTCTGGATCCTTTCACCACATTCGTTGCATGGATAAATCTCGTCTTCAGGATCCGTCGATTGGCTAGAACGATCGCTGCTGTCCGTCATATTATTATGAATGACTTGAAGTTCTTTTATGTATTCTCTACGTTCCAGCCTTGCTATTTTACGCTCTAAACAGAAATAAATAACATCAAAAAAGTTACGAAAAACCTTTTTCGTAATTGAATCCGGAATCTGAAGAGCTCACGCGTTCGACTTCTGCACGGTTCAGAAGATTTGAGTATTGAGGATTTGGGATTCGCACGTCTCCTTTCATTTGACTACTTCTCCCAGGGACGAAAAGCATTTCGCTATCGGAGCTTAGGAAAGTTAAATTCGATTCTCTATGAACTATTTGGCGTTTTCGATTCGGTTTTGCCGGCATCCAAGCTCTTCTTTCCTGCACAAAAAAGAAGCTTTGCTACAAATTTTAAGCGGAAATTTTTTGGAAAGGTTCCAATTAAGAGCCTGGAGGTGAAAGGGCTTTGAACTTTTTGTTTACTTTGTAGCATTCCCTGCAGTATCTCGCCTTGGTCGACATCAAAGCGTTGCACCTCAAGCATCTCTTCGCCTCCTGACTCGTCCTTGGCAACCTCCCGTTTTCATCGTCGGCGAACCGGCTCGTGCTTTCTTCGCTCACACGTTCGCCCATCCCACCAGAAATCGTCTGGAAACGAATGAAAAAAAAAAATCAACTTTTCAAACTCACTTGTCCTCCTATATCAGCCAACGAGTCATTCGCGACTATTTTTTTAACAAGATTCTTCTGCACGTTTCCCATTTACACCCGATCTTTCCATTTAAAACTTGACAAAGGGGGGATCTCGGCTCGAGAAAATGCTTGGACTTGATCAAGTAATTCGAAAATAAAAACCGCCGCACATGGCAAATAATTGAAACTTATGTTATTTTTTATTACGGGTCGTAAAACGTGCCAGACAGGGCGACGAATAAAAAAGGATAATTTCTTTACGCCCGAACGTAAATCTGTGCCTTTTATGGTCGTTTTGATGAACGAGACGGAGGATGAAGTAAAAACTTGTGAGGCGGAGTATGTGGGAAAAACATGGGAAACACAGATGGCTCTCGAATTGATCCGCAAGGTGGAACGTTTTAGGGGGGATTTACTCTATATAAACATTGAAAGGAATTTCATTCTCAATTCCTTTGTCGAAAGAGTTTTATACCTTCAGCTTGAAAAAGATAGGTTTATTCTAGAAAAATTAGGAATATGATAAAACTATGGGAGATCCAGTGATCTATATCCGAAATTAGAAACGAAAAACAAAAAGTCCCAGTTCGATGGTTTGGCTATTATGGACCTTAATTATGAAAACTTGTGTTTCTGAATGCTGTGGCAGTGTAGCACTTAACTTGATTATTTGCGTTTATAAGGTTAATTAATAGAATAGGTATTGTTCTCGCTCTATAATTGAAGGATAATAATACAATGTTGTCCCTGGCTTTGAGTATAGGACCCTTCGAGTAGATCGATTAAACTATGCAACCAAAGGGGGTTTACTCGTTTAATTTTCACACGAGTGATTATTTCATACGGGAGATTGCATAGCTTTCATCAAGAACATAATCGAATATTTTATTTATTCTGATTGGTTTTATAAGGATGCTGAATCAATTTTTAAAATAAATAAAGAAAACAAGGGTTCATGCCTTACTAAAACAAAAGGGATTAAGGTATTAGGGCATATTTATATTTAAAATAAAATGGTGTGTGTATGGCGCTGCAGTCTGAAGTCTTGGGGAAGAAATTAGTTGATGGTAATGGGGGAAGTGGGTGGTTGGAGAAATGGGGAAAAGAGAGAAGGGGAAAGAGAGATGATGATATCAATGGGGGAAGGGGATATTTGGGGGTAATAACCCTATTATAATAGCCTATAGGGGAAGACTTTTGTTGGGGTAAGGGGGAGGGGAGGAGAAGGATAGTTGAAGGCAATGGGGGGGATATGGTAAGGTTGGAGAAATGGAAGAACGAGAGAATGGTTGATTTGATAGTAATGGGGATGAGGGTATTTGGGGTAATAGGGGAACACGTTTGTTGGTGGAGAAGAGGGGGAGGATGATTGTTGCGGGTAATGGTGGAGGGTTCGAGGATATTTGAAGGGAATGATGGAAGAGGGTAGTTGAAGAAATGGGGAAATATAGGGTAGTTGACGTTAATGGGGGAAGAGGGTGGTGGTAAGGGGGGAAGGATGGTTGTTAGGGGTAATGGGAGTTGGATAGTTGAAGGGAATGAGTATAGCTGAAGAAATGAGGAAACCAGAGGATAGTTGACGTTAATGGGGGAAGAGGGTGGAAGCAACTGCAACGATGAAAAAAAAGTCTTGACAGTGATAATGAGGGGAAGAGGGTAGATGAATGTAATGGGATATGTAATTAGTTGTGGATAATGCGGAAAAAGGCAGTTTGCACACATAATATGGGCGACTATAGGGTAGTTGCGGTGAGTAATGAGACGGGGCGATGATGGTGGTAATGGTGATGAGTGGTTAGTTGTGGATAATCGGGGAACAGATTAGTTGCCTGTTTGGCTAATGGAGGTAAGAGGGTGGTAGATGAGGATGATGTAGTGAGCAAAGACAATGATAGAACTATCAGTTCTATACAATGATAGTACTATCAGTGTCTTTGGTAGTGAGTGGGTAGTTGGGCTATTGAATAGTGCAAAAAGAGTAGATAGTGGTAATGGGGGGGATGGACTAATAGAGGATGTATAGGGATTGGGAGGGGGAGAGAGTAGCTGTTGTGCATAATATAGTGTATGTGGGGTAATTAGTTAGATGAGTGTATGTATAGGGGGGAGAGTAGTTCGAAAAAATGAAAAGGTGAGCATTTAGAATCTCCCTTGCTTTATTATGACTACTCCTTCTTTTATGCCGCACAGTTCCACTCAATAGGCTCATAAAAGCCCAGTAGGTTACGCATTTTGCATAGATAAGTATGTAAGACGTACTTGGCATTTTAATTGCATTACCTGGTAAAAAGAGATTTCTCTCAGAGAAAAAAAATATAAAGCGTTCCGCAGCTATAATAAAAGAGAAAAACGTTCGATCCATTACAAAACGGAATATATAAAAAAAGTTAATAACCTCAACCTTTTTCTCTTTACTTTTTCGCTTCCTTTGTCATCTTCAATCTTGTAATTTTCTCGTGCAATTTTAGGATATAAATTTTTTTTTTAAATAAAAAATGAGTTGCTGACAACAGACTTATAGGGTGTGACAGTTTTATTCATTGTGGCATGTTCAATTTCTACATTAAATTGTTATTTACTAAGGGGCGACTTCGAATTTTCACGAAAGACGCTTTTAAAAGAATTTCCAATACTTTCTGGCGGAATTGGAACTTTTTTAGACACTGAAGACACGTCTTTTGATGAACCAATTTAGTTTGTGGATACTTGAAAATTTTGGACCAGATATCTGGTACCGCCCTAAAAATTTCAAGTCGATCCACATGAGACATTCAACTTTAAAACCACCGTTTTCCTTGAGAAATTGAATCCAAATTTTGGTCTTTCCTGTCTCTTTCTTTTTCAATTTATTTTATGAATTCTAGACTCAAGGCACTTATACAATTTCAACAAAGTCGGGATTTAGCAACAAAGAACGGATTTAAATGAGTTTCCAGAGCAGATGTCCCAATATCAGACTTTAATAATTCAGCCACAAACTTAAATGTGTAGCGTCTAGACAACGAAAATAGCATATTAAACAACATTTGAATATTGATTCTTTTGCGATGAACTTTTAACCCCAAAAGCTAATTAATCTTTAATTAATTATATTAATGAGGGATTATAATTGAATAAAAAGATATTTTGGTGGAGGTAAAAGCGAATCGCGTGAGTCATTGATATCACTGATATCAATTTATTCCGCGGGTGTGAATAAGACCTCATGTTTACAATCGTGAGGACGCGTTTGTTGTATTTATGATGGCAAATGCGCGGGTCGGGAGGCGGCTTGTTTTGGGGAGGGGGCGGACGAAGGGGGTTGCGAGGGGGGGAGGGGCTATTGACCAAGGAGAGGGCTCAAAGGCAAGACCTCGGGGGGCCCCCAGTCTGACTCGGCTCCCGCCTCCGTCGAGAACCCGCGAAACCGACGAAGGATGAGCGAAGGCTTCATTCCCGCGATCTATAAACATCAAAACCTAAATCAAGTGTCACGGTCGAAATTCAAGTGGATGACGTCCTGTTGATTTTAAACATCTTCGCTTCCGGATACTAGACCATGGCTGAATGGATTACCGCCTTTGACAAAAGGTAAAAAATTAAAAATTTTACCAACCAAAATAACTTTTTTATGTACACATTTCCTCCTAGAAACCTGCAGAATGTATCATGAGGACATTGAAACCTAGCACCCGCTTCCATTAACCCTTAATAGCCAGCAAACTAGGCCTCTAGAATTCTAAATCAACCAATAACGGACCAAATGTTACCTAAAATACATACTTCAAAGTTAAGAACTCAAAAATCCAAATTTATTACCAAAAAAACTCATTTAAAAACCTCATATTGTGAAGCAGAACTATTAATTTATGAAATTGATCTATTTTTGGAAGTTTGGGTAAAAAATAAAATTAATTGCTGTCAAATAATTTGCTCAATTTTTAACCAAATATCATAGAAAAAGGTATCAAATAAAACTTGAAAAAAATCGAGTTTATTCAGTTTATACTTGGGTATTGCCTTTGCATGGACCTACATGATTAAAATTTTGCTGTGTAGAATATACAATATAAAAAGACAGAAGAAAGCAATATTGGCGAGCCTCTCAGAACATTTTAAGGGTCAGAAAGAAAGAAAAAATACATTCGAGAACGTTTATGGGTTGGCTGAACTTCAAGTCGATTTTTGGGGGAGATGAAGTCATCTGTAAAACTAACTTTAGGTTTTCAGCAAATGTAGTTACTTTTTGTCGGTTTTTAGACTCAAAAGTTTGGGAAGGCGAATTTTTCTTACTGTCATAACCTCATCAAATGTCAATATTCGTCAATTTATGGCCCAAATCACCAAAAGGAGAAAAACAAATTTTTCTTCAAATCTTCACAAAAAATCGAATATGTACGATTACAGTGGTTTTGCTATTTCTTGGGGATAACTCGGAAAGTTGGGTAATTAAAAAAAAAAAAAAAGCTTTTTTTGAGCAGATTTCCGGAGGAAAGCAGGCTATTGGGGTCGGCCTCAAGGCGGCTTTCGGCTTATTTTTCTATCGTCAACCGTTGTTTTTATCAAACCTGGAATACACTATAAAGTTTCCACCCTGTATATAAAACTATTGTGCATTTTTTAAAAATTCGACTTATTATCGTGTGATAAACTCGATTATTGTCAAAAAGTTTTATTTAAATCAATAGGTTTGGCGTTTAGAAGTGCTTTGTCAAAAGTTTACCTTCATTTTCACCAATAACGGAATTTTATTTAATTGTTTGTCCCTCAATCGATTGTTTAATATCTTGTCCGAATCATTGTGTTGAAAGGGAAGGGGTTTTCTGCTGCTCAGGGGTGGAGAGGTTAAGGATCGCAAGAAAGTTATGATTGAGAAAGTTTGAAAATTAACGCTCCCCTCCTCAGGTCGCCGTATGAACCACAAAACTTCAAGATATTATGAATATTTTTCATTAATTAAATGCACTTAGAAAAATAACTTAACTGACTATTTTTATCTTTTAAGATTTCATTTTTTTTTATCAAATTGACCTTGCTTCGTGAATAAAGGAAATTATCCTTCTAATCGAAATGACTTTTTTAACATCCGGCGCTGAATAAAACCGAAGATTATCAACTTCCTTGCAAAAAATGAAGTTTCCAAGTTGAAGTTTAAAAACTAAAAAGACCAAAAACATTCAAAACCCATTTTTCTTCTTCTTTTTGTCGCTATTTGCGTTATTTGAAATGCAGTGCTGATGAGGTGATCAGATGAAAGTTTTCATTTTGCTTACTACCTACACCAAGGCTTTTCAATTTTCATCAGCAGAACATAAAAATTCTGGGTGAAAAGGGTCTTTACTTGTCAATAGGGTCAAAATCTGGCTGAAAAGGGTCTTTTCTTGTCACATAAACTTTCAAAATCATGATGAAAAGGGTTATTTCTTGTCAAAAACTGTCTAAAAAGTGCCTTTTCTTGTCAAAAACGTCATATTCTGGCTGAAAAGTGACAAGGGTCTTTTCTTATCGAAAAAGGTTCAAAATCAGGTTGAAAAGGGACGAAATCTGTCTAAAATGTGTCTTTCCTTTTTTCCGGTTCCTTTTTTGTTAAAAAAGGCTCATAGTCTGGCTAAAAAGGGTCTTTTATTATAGTAGAAGGTTCAAAATCAGGCTGAAAAGGGTCTTTTCCTGTCAAAAAGGGGCAAAATCTGGCTGAAAAGGGTCTTTTATTGCCAAAGAGGGTCAAAATCTGGCTAAATAGGGTCTTTTCTTGTTTAAAAGGGTCAAACTCTGTCTAAAAAGATTTTTTTCTGGTCAAAACCGATCCAAATCTGTCTTAAAAAGGTCTTTTCTCGTTACAAAGGGCCATAATCTGTCTAAAAACTGTCTTTCCTTGTCACAAATGGTCAAAATCTGTCTGAAATGGGTAATTATTGTCGAAAAGTTTACGAAATCTATTCGAAATGGCTCTTGTCTTGTCAAAACAAGGTTTAAAATCTGGCCTGATTATCTCTTTGGACTATAATAGCCCTAAAAATGCGTAAAAAGTCAGGTACACAATACGTGTGGCGTAAAAATCTTTGAAAATGCGTAAAATCACGCACAATGCGTACCATCAGGTCACCCTACCTGCTAGTTTTTACTTCTATGGTCCAAATACATCTAAAACTGTTTTAAAGTATGAATAAAGGTCAAAGTCCTTCCTAAACAGACCTTCAGGTTGTTTAAATCCAATGATAGATATCATTCACATCGAAAAAGGGCCAAAGTCCACCAAAAACTTTATCGCGAGTTCCTCTCTAAAATATGTGTCCGGAATTACCTATCAAAAATTATAAAAGCCCCTGGAGGGAAAAAATTGCAGTTTAATAAATTTTGAAGGATGGGATTTCCGAAACGTTAATCAGATTTGATCGCTTTCGAGGGATTTACAAGGAGATAAAATATCGAAGGGATGGATAATAAATTTCGCACTAAACCCTCACCCGTTTTATGAGGAGGAAGATTCAAGGCGTGAAATCAAAGTTAAAGTTCGAACCTATAAACATTTTGAGAACGCTTTTTTAACTAAAAATTGAAGATTTGTTGCAAAATTACCAGCAAAATACAAAGCCCTTGAATGTATAATAATTTTCACCTTTGACGAGGTCCTGAAACCTAAAAATTTGCATTGCTAATTGCCCAAATCCATACGCCGGAGGCACTTAGGGTATGAAAACACTTTGAAACAACGTATAAAAATAATTGTTTAAAATAGAGGGAGAATTTAATTTGTTTTTGGTATACTTTCCTTAAAAGAGATCACTTGAAAGCCTTCACCTGCAGAGATGCGACCCCAAATCGATGAACAAAAATTCCAATTACGTCTCTCTGGTTTTTCTCCTCTCGCTTGACGTCAATTGTGCCTAATTGAAGAGCGTCCTTGTCATTAATTGGCTTAGTATAAATGCTTTAGGAAAAAAAAGTCTGAGGAGGAAAACACCGTAGTGAAAACCATTCAAGGGAAATAAATGAGAAATCTTTCGAAGAGAATGAATGACGCAACGAGAACAGCAGGGGCGTTCCTCCCACTAAAAAGAGACCGAAAGGATGAATAGATTCGCTTGGAGACAATCAATAAGCTTTGTTCATTTGAGTCGATCCATTAAAGTCTTTTTGACTTCCTAAAACAAAAAAGGTTTTTCAAATAATGAAAGGGGGGATTTTCATGAAGTAAAGCCATCAAATAGGCCAGTTTTGTCCAAAAAAAGGGACAATTTTGAAGATTACTCAAGATATGTTGCATTTATGAAAGTATTCTGATGTAATGCAAGAAAAGAAGGTAGTCTAGTATTTAAGGCTTCCTACTGACGTCATCTGATAAGCTCCGTTTAACTATGGATGTTGATTAGCTTATTAAGTGACGTCACAGCAAGTAGCGTTCTCGAAAAGAGACAGTTTCGAAGATTATTCGAGACTTGGTACTTTTATGAAAGTATTTGTGATATAATGCAAGAAAAGAAGGTAGTCTAGTATCTAAGGACTCCTTCTGACGTCACCTGATAAGCTCCGTTTAACTATTGATGTTGATTCGCTTATTGAGTGACGTCACAGCATGTAGTGTTCTAAAAAAAGAAACAATTTTGAAGTTTAATCTAGACTTGTTAATTTTTTGAAATTCGTACTTCAGTGACGTCACAGTGATGTACCGTTCTCAAAAATTTTTAACATTATTCGACATGGTTCTTTTATGAAAGTACTTGCGATGTAATGCAAGAAAAGAAGGTAGGTAGTCTAGTATCTAAGGACTCCTTCTGACGTCACCTGATTAGCTTCGTTTAACTATGGATGTTGATTCGCTTATTGAGTGACGTCACGGCATGTAGTGTTATTGTTTAGAATTTAGATTCGTCTCTCCGGATTTGAATCGTTTCATTAGCACGAGTTTTTGGAAAACAATTTAGAAACCTCTATTCTAAATTAATTGCTATCCTTCCGTATTAGGCGGCCATATTTTATCAATTAAAATCAACGGAATGCTTAATTAGATTCCTTAACGAAACGTAAGCCCGGCCATACTCTGGGTTTAATAGCAACAGTTGGCCAATTAGAAGGGCGCTTTAGCCAGGATGCTTATCACGACTTATCGCTCCCCACTCGATAAAAGATATTTCACAAAAAAATTCTTTTGATCAAAAAATCACAATTCACGTAGCGTCAAAGTAGAATCTAATAACAAAATCTGTTTTTTGGTGAAAAAGAATTTTTTATTTTCAAGCCTTTTTCGGCATGAGAGAGGAAGGAAGAAATTAAAAGCCGGGGACTTTTGTTCGCATTCGAAAGACAAAAAGGGTTTTAATGAAGGTGGAAAAAAAGAACAAAAGTCTAACCTCCGGGGTTGATATTTAAGTATTCTCTAAATAAAAAAGTCCCAAACAATTTTATAACGGGAAACAAAGTTAAATAAAATAAGCCTATTTAAACAATTGAACATAAAATGAAAATTTAAAGTTATCCATTGAAGAATACGGTATAGGTTGTCTCGTTTTCACGGAACTGCCGATGAATCTATTCGATCTATTTTTAAAAAAGTAACAGATTTTGAAACATCTCTTTGTATAATCCTTGAAGAATCATCTGATTGTCTAAAAGAAGGATTTTGTCTTATCGGGCTCATCATTTTCTATTTAGGAATGAAATTTTATGGACATTAGGCGGAGTTGTGTGTTCGGCTGGTATTTCCCACCGGAGAAAATTCGCATTCGGCCCCACTTTCGATCGATATTTTCAATTCAAATCATGAGGGAACCGCAAAAGCGGAGTGGACAATAAAATCTGAACCCCGGACGGTAGAGGAAAACTTCATGAAAAATTCAACGTTCTTCCGATGCTTTTCTGTTTTTTAAAAAAAATTTTAGGGGAAAAAATTGGAATGGCTTTTGACCATTCTTCGTCGATTATCTCGTTCAGATTAAAGTGAAATTTTATTCACAGTGGCTTCCCCATTCCGCTTATGAAACGTGTTTCGGATTAAGGTGTTTAATGTAAAAAAAAAAAAAAAAAATGTTTCGTCCCTTTAAAATATTGTTATTTAAATTTGACCAACTTTTATCCATTTAAAACAAAAACTCCCAACTTCCCAAACAAACTCCCCCCCCCCTCCCTTATGCTACCTACGTTGTTTTCACGATCCCCCTCCCAACCCTTATATTCCTGTTAGTGGTGGGGGGGAGGGGGCACTGTAGCATATTTTATTGACCAAATGATGGAATCGAACTCGCGACCTTTTCGGTCGAGGAGGGTCGAGGAGGGTATGAGAGGTGATGGGAAGCGGTGGGGGACGGTCAAGGAGGTGTTTGCTGTTAGTGGAGAGGACTGTAGAGCCTAGGGTGACCAGAAGAAAAATTTCATTTTGCGTACACTAAGGCTTTTAAATTATCTGAAAATAGTGGAGCATTTAAATTTTAAAATGTGGCTAAAAAGGGTCTGTTCTAGTAAAAAAAGGATCGAAATCTGTCTAAAATGTGTATTTCCTTGTCAAAGAGGGTCAAAATCTGGCCGAAAAATGCCAAAATCTGTCTAAAAAGTGCCTTTTCTTCTCGATAAGGGCCAAAATTTGTCTAAAATGTGTCTTTTCTTGTCACAAAAGGTCAAATCTGGCTGAAAAGGGGCTTTTCTTATCGAAAAAAAGGTTCGAAATCAGACTCAAAAGGGTCAAAATATGTCTAAAAAGTGTATTTCCTTGTCAAAGAGGGTCAAAATCTGGCTGAAAAGGGTCTTTTCTTATCTAAAAAAGGTTCAAAATCAGATGAAAAGGGTCATAATCTGTCTAAAATGTGCCTTTCTTCTCGAAAAAGGTCAAAATCTGTCCAAAAAGTGTCTTTCCTTGTCAAAGAGAGTCTCCCCCCTCCCCCCAAAGGTTAAAATCAGGCTGAAAGGGGTCTTTTCTTGTCAAAAAATAGTTGAAAATGTGCCTTAATAATCTCTTGCTGTCGTCCAAGAAATGCATAAAAAGGCCTGTACGGATTTTCTTTTTTAAAGGCTATCAGCATATACAAAGATGTAAAAATCTTTGAAAATGAGTAAAATCTCACATAATGCGTACCATGTGGTCACCCTAGAGCCCTAAAATTTTGAGAAAGTTCTCAATTTCCTTCTCCACACCACCTTTTTCTGCATCAAAATTTCGATCTTCCCCTCATCGGAAAAACATTTCCATTAACCACTTTCATTTACTAAACTTTGATCTCAAAGGGGGGAGTAGGGCGGCAGGTAATTGAAATTTTAATGAGATTATCGCCTTGATCGTAATGTTCTAAAAGGGCAAAAGGGCGCAGGGAAAAAAGAACTTTATAGAGAGGCCTTTTGATTGACCCGACATTAGACTCAAGGGTTCATCATCATAGTAAGAACATAAAAAAGCTCATTTTAGAAAATACCCTGTTTTATTTTGTTAACTCTAAAAGAACTCTTCATTTACAAAAGAACTACGAAATTCCTTTGTTGACAATGAAGGGTTAAGTAACTCAAAGTAACTATTTTTTTAAACAAATACTCGGTTCTTCCATTTCTAGGTCAAGCACTTGCTTCTATCTTTCGACGAAAAAAGTCAATTTTAGGGGTCTATTTTTGTTGGACTTTGCCCCTTTTTACGAAGTTCGTTGAAAGCCATAAGTGAGACCAAAATGCTCTAAACCGGTTTTAAAATCGTAAGGTGTGACAGTACATTTGCATCGTGCAGTAAAGTTGAAAACAAAAAAATTCCAGTAGGAAGGACGAAAAAAAGGTTTTGACCTTATTCATCCGTAACTTGTTTGCCCACGGTTGCTCCTTTTCCTTTCGTAACCGGCCGACCGTTAGTCTTCTTTAATCTCCTTACAAGACATATCAGAAATAAACGAAAAAAAAAATTTCTTTTCAGGCCGAACGACAGGACCTGCAGAGATGTCGAGCTCATCTGCGGAAGATTGAGAAAAATCCAATCATTCGCACGGATCCCACAGTCGCTCCTCAACCATCTAGCACACCTCGCATTTTACGAAGACCTCGAAAAAGGAGTCACACGTAAGTATTTTTTATTTATACTAAAAACTATTAATAACGTCACCCACGCGGTATCTCCATAATCTTTTTTTCTACCTTAATTATCCCTTAATCCGCCACTTGACCCGTGAGGTTACCATAGAGACTTCAAAGCGTCAAACCCCCTCCGCCCCCTCATCTATGATTAACATGACGTCAAGAAGATTCATGGAAAATCGACAGTTCTCTTCTAAACCTCTCAAGAAAAGGTGCTCGACGTCGTGGTTAGTATAAAACATTTTCAAAGCACAATCAATACAGAAATTCTAATTCTGTATTTAAATTCATTCGTCCTTGTTAGTAAGGATTCGACTAGAGGGAGCCTCTTCATTTATTTATTTTTCGACTAATGAAGTTTAACTAAGCTAATTGAAGTTCAACTCGAGATACAGAATAATCAGAAACAAAGAGAGACATTGAAACATTTCACAGATCGGTGTCTTTACAGAAATAATAGAAAAAGTTAATAATTTTATTATCTGGGAGTCCAGTTTGACTTCAGGAGCGGTTTTAAGGTGAATTTTTCGTTTTTCGCAAATATCTCGAAAACGGTTGGTCAAAGACAAAAATGTTATAAGCACAAAATTAAAGGTTATTAAATTTGCTACAATTTTGAGCTTATACAATTTTTTTGTAGGACCAAACGTTTCTGAGCTACGAGGTGGCAAAAAACCGGGGTTTTCTATTTTGACCTCTGAAGGAGGAAATACGTCATCTAATTAAAAAATTGTGCTCAATAAAAGTTCAGATAATTTAATTACCTTCTAAAAACATTTCTCACAAATTCAAATTTCAAAAAATTGTATAAAAACAAAATTAAAGCTTATTAAATTTCCTACGAATTTGATTTACTAAGATTTTTTGTAGGACCAAACGTTTCTGAGCTACGAGGCGACATAATTTTTCGAGTTTTTCCTATGAAAAAAGTCAGATTTTAGAAAAGTCGGGAAAAAGGAGGGAAGGCTTCATCTAATCAAAAAAGTGTACTAAGTAAATGTTGTAGAGAATTTAATTTCCATTTAAAATCAACTATTGAAAAGCAATTAACGATCAATAGGTAGGAGTGGGGGTAAAAAAAAACCTCTAGAAGCCTCACAGAAAAGAGTGAGACCTACCTCAATAGCCTCCTTTCTTCCGTAAACTGGCTAAAAAACATAAATTTATAATAAAATGTGAAAAGTGTTAAAAAAAATTTTGTTATTAGGTGTGAAAAACCTTTCATATTTTTCCTCCTTGCATCATCGAACACGAAGGATGGTATATTCATTATATTTTCTCTCGTTCAAAACATATTGGATCGTGCGAAGGGTTTTCGATGAGAATCTACATGAAAAATTCCCTTTAAACCTCTCCTCTCTAATTAAAGTCAATAATTTCTGTGAGCCTTCGACCTCAAATATGTGCATGCGAACTAATCCATTAGTAGAACACCCTCGGGAGCGCTTCATCCCTCGACGCTTTCCCGACACAATTCAACCTTTTGTTCGTTTTTCAAAGAGTTTACCGTTTGACACACTTTCTAAGCTCTTTTTTAAAAAAAATTTTTTCTCCCTCTTTTCACAAACGGCTTTTTTACGACTTGATAATTTACACAAGTGATAAATTAATTTGGAGGTCCACTAATTAAATTTGTGCCTTTACCTTTCGGGCTCAGGGTCTCTTCTGTAATTGGCATTAGGAACGGAAATCTAATAATTAATGTAGTCTGTGATTAATAGTTATGAAAACTGTGATTTCGCCATTCAAACAGGTGCTAAAGACATTATTCTAATTTAACGCAAATTAAGTTCCAATTGAAATTCCTTCATAGGCCTAAATCACTAAAATCCACTAAAAGGGGCTCAAAATATTAACTTTGAAAAGGTTATGAAAAGAGCAAGTATGAAGGGGGATAACATGAACTTTCCCAAAATTCGGGGCTATAGAGACCTCTACACTAATTAACCTTTCCAATGTGGGAAAAATTGGGAAATTGGGAATTCGGGACTTCAGGGTTTGGACTGTGAAGGGCTAACAACAAATATTCCCCCCTACACTCACCACCACTTTCACCTCTCACCATTTCCCCAAATTTCCTCTCATGCCTTCAACCACTTCCTCCACTTTCTCCCACTCACTGTCACCCCCCTCCTCAACTCTCCCCCCACCACCACTTTCATCACACCTTACCCACCACACTCTCCTATACTCCTCCACACTCCTCCCATTATCCTACTCCTCCAACTCTCCCCCACCCCCACTCGCCCCATTCCCTCCCATTCTCTTCCATTCTCCCCCATTCTCTCCCATTCTTCCTCCATTCTTTCCCCACTATCCCCCATTCTCCCCCATTCTTCTTCCATTCTTCCCCCACTATCCCCAATTCTCTCCCATTCTACCCCATTCTTCCCCCACTCTCCACCACTCGCCCACAATTCTCCCCCACTCCCTACTCTCCACCACTATCCGTCCACCCCCAGTCTCCCACCACTCACCCACCCTCCCCATTATCCCCACTCCCCACCCTCCCCATTCTCCCCCGCTCTCCCATTCCCCACTCTCCGTCCCCACCCACCCCATTCTCCCCCGCTCTCCCCACTCTCCACTCTCCGCCCACTCCCTCACTCTCCCACTACAACCCCACTCCCCACTCTTCCCACTCTCCCTACTCCCTCGTACCTACTCTCCCCACCACTTTTCCTACTTTCCCCCACTCGCCCCCATTCACCCCCACTCCCTACTCTCCACCACTTTCCGTTCACCCCCACTCTCCCTCCACTCCACCAGTATCCTTCACTCCCCCACTCTCCCCCACTTTCCCTCCACTCTCCTACTCCCCCACTCGGCACATTGATTTGAATACCCAATTTTTATTTACCAAAACACTAAAACTTTTTTGTTTATTCTAAATTCAATAAAAAATTGAAGCGTCGAAATCAATTTATTTGTGGCAAAAGACCATTAGGGAGGGGTACAATCGTGTTTTAAAAGCAACGAAGGGGAATTTAGCTTACATTTGTGCCAGAACAAATTAACGTCAATTCGAACGCGACTAGAATTTGATCGGTGAACGATTTCTATAAATAAATTGCGTTCCGCGGAAATCGAAGGGAGGAGAATTCATGTGCGACTCCATTATTGAAAGCACGTGCTCTTATTTTGCATTATTTATGACTTCACAGGCTAAGTTAAAAACGACGATTTCAATTCAAATTCCGAGTAAGCACCTGGATTTCGGGCTGGGAGATCGGGAAAATCCCCGAAGAGCTGCAGGGCCGGTCATCCCGACTTAGTTCCTTTTTTAGACACTTAAGGGCCCTTTTTAGCTTGATTTTTTTGATCATTATGGGACATTAGAAACCCTTATTAGTTATTATCTTTATTTGGTATCCTTTTTGGCCACTTTAATCCCTTTTTAGGTAGGTTTTAGATCTTTCTTGAACACAATGGGCCCTTTTCACCAGATTTTGTTCCATTACTATGAAAAGGGCCATTTTTAGATTGATTTTTGATCCTTTTTGGACACTTAGGGGCCCTTTTTAGCTTGATTTTCGATCTTTTTTTATACACTGGGAGCCATTTTGATCCTTTTCGGACACTTGGGGCCCTTTTTAGCTTGATTTTTGATCCTTTTTATAAACTAGGGGCCGTTTTGATCCTTTTCGGACACTTAGCGGCCCTTTTTAGCTTGTTTTTCGATCTTTTTTATACACTAGGGGCCATTTTGATCCTTTTCGGACACTTGGGGCCCTTTTTAGCTTGTTTTTCGATCTTTTTTATGCACTAGGGGCCATTTTGATCCTTTTCGGACACTTAGGGGCCCTTTTTAGCTCGATTTTTGATCCTTTTTATAAACTAAGGGCCATTTTTGATCCTTTTTGGACACTTAGGGGCCCCTTTTAGCTTCATTTTCGATTCTTTTTATAAACTAGGGGCCATTTTTGATCCTTTTCGGACACTTAGCGGCCCTTTTTAGCTTGTTTTTCGATCTTTTTTATACACTAGGGGCCATTTTGATCCTTTTCGGACACTTAGGGGCCCTTTTTAGCTCGATTTTTGATCCTTTTTATAAACTAGGGGCCATTTTTGATCCTTTTTGGACACTTAGGGGCCCCTTTTAGCTTCATTTTCAATTCTTTTATAAACTAGGGGCCATTTTTGATCCTTTTTGGACACTTGGGGCCCTTTTTAGCTTGATTTTTGATCATTTTTATACACTAGATGCCTTTTTTTTTCCTTTTTAGACACTTATAGGGGGCCATTCTTAACTCGATTTTTGATCTTTTTATTTATTTTTTTTTATACACTAGGGCAATGTCTCCTCGATTTTTGGACATTAGAGACCTTTAGCTATTAGGGATTTTTAGGGAACTTTAGCATTAGGGACCTTTTAGCTAGATTCTTTTCCTTTACGCCAAAAAGGCTCTTTTTAGCTACATGTTTTATCCATTTTTTAGCGGATTTCCGGAGGAAAGCAGGCTATTGGGATCGGCCTCATAGAGGCTTTCGGCTTAAGGGGCCGTGAAAACAGTTATTCAATGATAGCTCATAGAAAAATGATCCAATCTGGACCGGACTTTTTTTAAAATGAAGCTTATTTATTTCTCCGCGCATTCCACTAAACTTATTGTAATAAAAATAAATCTTTGTAGTAAAAAAAAATGTTTAAATTTTTTTTAAAACTTTTTAAAGAATTGTTTAGTGAAATGCGCTCCACATAACAAAGAACATAAGTATGCAAATTTTGAATCAATTCCGATGACTCAATCTTTAGTTATCATTGAAATACTATCTCAACAAATTTTGAATCACGCGGGTTTTTCAACGAATCAAAGACAAGTGGGCGGAGAGAACCGGCTCCTCCTGCCAATTGAAGGGGAGGGATGATTTTAAAACCCTCGTGTTATGCGGGTCGCCCCGCCCTCGCTGTTATGGAAAGACCGGCGCTGGATGGGCCCTTAAAGGCTCATATATTCGTAATCAGGACGATCTCCTGATCATGAAAATATAGGTCATTCCAAACCTGGGGATACTTATATATATTTTTTAATACGAGTGGCCACTTATATCTTGATTTTTAAGCATTTAAAGACTTTTTGATATTTCCAAGAGTGGGGGATGGGCCGGGGTGTGATTTTTCCTATGCGACCCTGTTTATTTTTGAAGATTTTAATTATCCCTGACACGTGCAGGGTGGTTTTCGAAGTCTCAAATGGGTAAAGAATGAGTCACAGAAATGGGCCATCCTCTAAACGATGTTTTCTTGTTTGTAACCCCCTCATGAAAATTGTATAACGTCGAATATCCTTTGGAGGCACCTGATGCGTCCCTTTCTCTCTCCCCCACTTTTCAAGTGATCAATGAAACGTAATTCGTCCTCGGCGGGTTAATCCGCGGGGGAGAGTTGCCGAGTTGCCTTACAACCTCTCAGGAACGGTTGATTGCCTCCGACGCATTTATATTCATAACTAGCCTCGACCTCGTCAATCATTCAGCAACTCTTCCCATAGACCCCCTTAAAACCTCCTTTTAAAATATTTAAGAGTTTTCCTAACGCGGCAGCTCCATTACCACGCCATTCTCTATAATTAAAACATTAATTTGCATTAATTAAAAACATTTTTTACAACAATTTTATCATCTTTTCCTTCTTTCCCTGTATACCACTTCTGTCTCAGTGGGGACTGAAGTCGTACTTGTATAACGATTCCTTTTATCTTCTGCTATCCTCCTGTACACTTTTTTATCGCACTTTTTCATTTTCTCGGGCATCTTAAATACTTGGATCTCTTTTCTTTCTAGGTCGGAATCTAATCTGTAATTTTTAGACTTTTTCTTTTTGCGTTTTTTATCGAGCTCGTAGGGATCAGGGAAATAATAAGGTTCAGTAAAAACAGGGAAGACGTTCTGCTCTTCTTGCCCTGGGAAGAAATGGCTTATTATGCCTTTGTCTTTTTCTTTGGGTGTCTCTTTTGTCTTTTTTTCTTTTTTCTCAGAGCAGAGGTATTTGAGGAGTTTCTCGATTTGGCAGGCGAGTCGGTCGACTTTTTCGTTGAGGGATTCTTGGTTGCAGCAGTTCGGCTGAGGGGAGCATGGGTCTGGACATGGGTCGGGAGGGAATGTTTTGTAGCAGCAGTTTCTCGTTGGGTAGCAGTCTTCTTCGCAGTAATCGGTGTCTTCGAACGACATACATGGAGAATTCAACAATTTATTCGCCGTCCTAAAAGAACGCCCGGTAAAATTAGAAAGAATGTTATGTACTCGACTAGGAAAAGCATTGTAGGTGGACTCTTAACAAATGGATGTTAAAACAGGGGTCAAAGACAACCAAAAAATTTGTCTTTTAGGTTGAAAATGAGTCAAAGTCTACCTATAATTGCATATTCCTTCGGAAAACAGCCAACTTTAACTTTAAAACACCTTTTTCTTGTCAAAAAAAGGAGTCAAATTCTACCTAAAAGTGTCTTTTTTATTAGGAAAGAGTCAAATTCCTCCCGAAAAATCATAGATCTTGTCTTAAAAGGGTTTAAGTCTATCAAATAGTGTCTTTTATCGTCAAAGAAGGGACTAATTCCACCTAAAAGTGCTTCTTCGATCGAATAAGGGTCAAATTTCTCCCCAAAAAGCCATATATCTTGTCGAAAAAGGGTTTAAGTCCAGCAAATAGTGTCTTGTATCGTCAAAGAAGGGTCAAATTCCACCTCAAAGTGCTTCTTCCATCGAACAAGGGTCAAATTTCTCCCCAAAAAGCCATATATCTTGTCGAAAAAGGGTTTAAGTCCATCAAATAGTGTCTTTTATCGTCAAAGAAGGGTCAAATTCCACCTGAAAGTGCTTCTTATATCGGATAAGGGTCAAATTTCTCCCAAAAAAGCCCTATATCTCATCATAAAAGGGTTTAAGTCCATCAAATAGTGTATCTTATTGTCAAAGAAGGGTCAAATTTCTCTCCAAAAAGCCATATATGTTGTCAAATAGTCTCTTTTATCGTCAAATAAGGTCAAAATCCACCAAATGACGTCATTATGTTCCAAAAACCCTCAAAGTCCATCTAAAAATGCTTCTTCCATCGGATAAGGTTCAAATTTCTCCCCCAAAAACCATATATTTGGTTTAAAAAAAGGGTTAAACTCCATCTTTCTCGTCAAAAAAGGGTCAAACTCCACCTAAAAGTGTCTCTTTCATTAGGAAGGATTCGAATTTCTCCCGAAAAAAACCCCAAAAAACTATCAATTCAGTGAAAAGAGGGTTAAAGTCCACCTAATAGTCCTTCTAACATCGAATAATGATCCAATTTCTCCCCAAAAAACCATCCATCTCGAAAGTTCAAATGGCTAAAATCCACCTTAAAGTGTCTCATTCATCGGAAAAGAGTCAATTTTCTCCCTCTTTTGTCAAAATATGATCATTGATCATCAAAAAATGGTCTAAATGGTTCTAAAAATTGAGGTCTCAAAAAAAAATAGCCTGGGAGCCGTGACGACCTTCTCAATAGCCTAATTTCCTACGGAAATCCGCTAAAAACAACCTGTCAACAAATCTGATTCTTCTTTTAATTTCTTCCTTCTTCGCTTTTTTCGTGTATCCTTTTTCCCTTTTGGCCGCTTTCTTTTTCGCTTTCCTCCTGTCCTCTTTCTTCTGGGGGTAAAGCGGACGCGGTTCTATATAAGGGCCGCACGGGTATGCCATGTCGGGCGGCATCGGATTAGTGCAGACGCCGAAATATTTCGAAAGCTCCTCCATCCTCGGGTTCGGCGGAAACTGGCAACAAGGGCACGCGATCCCAGGCTGCATAGGCGGATAAGCGCCCGGTAACATCATAGGCGGCATCATCCCATAAGGAGGATAAAACGGACCTTCCCCACCCGTAAACTGCTCCGTCCTGTGGCACACCGGGCATTGATAAAACGACTGATGTGGCGGCGAGCCTGATATTTCTTTCTTCATCTTTTCCAAAAACTAGGCACTAATAAAAATTACTGTCCCATTAAAATTCTAACAAACTTTAAATACTTTTTATACAGTAAAAAAAATTATATCATGTGTTGATGTTTGGAATCAAGGATCAGTATCAACACTCCAAGCTAGGCAATCATCTCATCTGGTCAAATACTTCACTTGATCAAACAATGCTTTCCAAATAAATAAAATTGGATAATAAAGAAGAAGAAGATTCATGTAAAGAAAAAAAGTTTGGGCGTGGTAATATGGGTAAAACGTTTGAAAAGTTCGTCAAAGTTGTAGAACCGTAAAAGCGTATGAGGAAGGAGCAAAGGACCGACATTATTTAGTTACCTGACGTCAAAATACATGAAATTTTTTTTTCACCCTTCCTTCTTGTTTTCTTTCATTTATACATATTTCTTTTAAGTTGCTAATATGTACTCATTAATCTGAAAATTTCAAGTCATTCGGTCTGTCCGTTAAGGAGTTTTTTTTTTATGCTTACGGACTTATTTTTTCAACCGTCTCTAGTCACTTCTATAGTTCGATTCGAACTGAAAAGGAATTCTGAAGTTCGTTCGATTTAAGGTTGAGAAGGAATTTCGTTCCAATATTCATGTCCTGAGGCTGTTCGAGTAAGGTTGAATAGTCAAAGCCCCCTACTATCCCTTCGTTTTTTAAATCTTTTTTTGACAACCTATGTCCAAAATAATAATTTAAATTTTTGTTGATTTTTTTCAGTATTTCGTCAAGGAGATATCGGAACATCTTGGTACGTCGTCCTTACCGGCAATGTCGAAGTTAAAATCGCCCAAGATAAGGTGAGAAAATTTCAAAAAATTGTTTTTAGGTACATACATACAATAAGGTCACTTTTGCCAATCTAATCATTCAGATCCCATCACCACCAACATCCCCTAACCTTCCACTACCATTCTCCGTACTTTTCCCACCAACCCTAGGGGAGTGAGTTCCAGGGAGTGTCCTACATCCATAATATTCATGTTTGCCAGATTGGGAATTGAAAAAATAGCCCAATTAGCGATAAATCGTCCAAACTGGCAACACTGTCTAAGGCCCAACTTTGTCAGAGTACCTACACGATTGCCAGATTAGGCCTTGAAAAAGTAGCCCAATTTTCCATGAATCGCCCGAACTGGAAACACTGTCTATAAAGCCACACTTTATCAAAATATATGGTTGCCAGATTGGGCCTTGAATAAGTAGCTCAATTCGTGATAAATCGGCCAAACTGGTAACACTTCTATAAAGCCCATCGTTGTCAAAGGACATGGTTGCCAGATTGGGCCTAGAAAAAATAGCCCAATTCGCGATATATTACCCAAATTGCAAACACTGTCTATGTACATATAAAGCCCAACTTTGACAGAGTAGTATATGGTTGCCAGTTTGGACCTTGAAAAAGTAGCCCAATCAGTGATAATCGCCCAAACTGGGAACACTGTCTATAAAGCCCATCTTTGTCAGAGTACATGGTTGCCAGTTTGGACCTCGAAAAAGTAGCCCAATCAGTGATAAATCGCCTAAACTGGGAACACTGTCTATAAAGCCCTTCGTTGTCAGAGGACATGGTTGCCAGATTGGGCCTTGAAAAAATAGCCCAATTCGCGATATATCGCCCAAATTGCAAACACTGTCTATGTACATATAAAACCCAACTTTGACAGAGTAGTACATGGTTGCCAGTTTGGACCTCGAAAAAGTAGCCAATCAGTTATAAATCGCCCAAATTGGCATCACTGTCTATTAAGCCCAACTTTGTCAGAGTACATGGTTTCCAGTTTGGACCTCGAAAAAGTAGCCCAATCAGTGATAAATCGCCTAAACTGGGAACACTGTCTATAAAGCCCATCGTTGTCAGAGGACATGGTTGCCAGATTGGGCCTTGAAAAAAATATCCCAATTCGCGATATATCGCCCAAATTGCAAACACTGTCTATGCACATATAAAACCCAACTTTGACAGAGTAGTACATGGTTGCCAGTTTGGACCTCGAAAAAGTAGCACAATCAGTGATAAATAGCCAAAACTGAAAACACTGTCAAAAGCCCAACTTTGTCAGAGTACATGGTTGCATATTGGGCCTCGAAAAGGTAGCCCAATTAGCGATAAATTTCCCAAACTGGCAAGCTGTCAAAAGCCCAACTTTGTCAGAGTAGATAGTTGCCAGTTTGGGCCTCGAAAAAGTAGCCCAATTAGAGATAAATCGCCAAAACTGAAAACACTGTCTATAAAGCCCAACTTTGTCAGAGTACACGGTTGCCAGTTTGGGCCTTGAAAAAGTAGCAAACGCCCAAACTGGAAACACTGTCTATAAAGCCCAACTTTGACATAGTACATGGTTGTCACTTTGGACCTCGAAAAAGTACCCCAATTAGCGATAAATCGCCCAAACTGGCAACACTGATAAATGATAATATCATAGTGAACCTCGTTTTAAATCTACCTTGATTCCTACATTTTGTGAGAAATCTTCCAGAAAATCCTTATATAAACAGTAAAATGTCAGTTTGACTCTACGTTTGTATACGCGAATAGGCTGATACCCTCGAAATACAAAGTCGAAAGGATCAACCTTTGAGTGCGTTGCCGGAAAGGGGCGGGAATGCCGGAGGTGGGGGGTAGAACCTGGTCGGGTTTGTGTATAACACCTTTGGGATAACAAAAGCTCCCTGTGTAACTTTGATGAAATGTTACTCTCCTTTAGCGGATCAATAACCTAAGAACTCGACCCAGGCTCCGTTTTTACACATCCGATATCCCGACGCATCCCAAGCATTTCATTTTTAATAGAGGACCCCATAAAAAAAAATAATTCACCTCCTTCACATTTCCTGAATTCATGTCCGTTTCGTGACATCACAAAATGTCTCCGGCCTTCCCTTTTACGACGCCTCCATTATTATGCAAATCTTAAATAGGAAGGATCACTTCTCTACGTGAGCCCAAACATTTTAATTATTTCTCAACTTTCAAGTTTTGCATCGATTTTGTATACCATCGTAAAGTTTTTACACCTCTTTTTTTATTAAGATGCATGAAAAATAGGGTTAATCCCGCAAAGGGTGAAATAATAAAAGTTTCATGCATTCACTATAACTTTATTCCAAAGGAAAACCCTTGAGAAATGTAGGTATTTTATTGCTTTTACTTTTTAAATAATAGTCCTGTATTTCCTCCCCTATCCCTAGGGGGGTGAGGCAAGGGGACTATTGAAATACATTGGTGGAAAAAATTGTTCTCCTAAATCAGTATTTTCTTTCCTATTGTTTAAAAAATTTCATAAAAGTTTCATAACTAAAAGACTTTGAAGAGAATCCCTTGAAAGAGTCATCTTATTGCTTTTATTTTATAAGAAGCCAAAGAAAGGATAAGCCAAAGACTCTTCGATATGCAAAAAGTAGTATTTTTGGCAAATAAGATTTTTCTTTTCTTCTAAAAGAGATTGGATTTAGAATATAAAGGTTCAGGAGAGAAACTTATTTTGTTTATGTAATCATAAAATTCTTGAACTTTTTATATTTGCTTCTTTTCTTCCAATATTAAAAACTACTTGAATTTGAACATTTTAAAGGTGAAATGTAAACAAAAATAAGTTATGTATGGATGAGGAATCATATAAATCGAACTTTCTTTAAAGTTTGGGGCTCTACAGACCACTCCACAAAGACCAAATACCCTCTGCTAAGCTCATAACTTCATCCATCACTTCCCCTAACAATTAACAACCACCTTTCTCCCACGTTCCCCGCCTCCCTCGCTCCCAACAACATTTTTTTTCGTTCCCAACCAACATCGAACCTTCAACCACCTCCCCCACTCTTATCTTCTCCCCTAACCACCCCCACTATCCCTCAATTCCCCACCTCCACCCTTCATTCACCTCACCTTTCTCACCCCACCACCCTTCACTTCCACAACATCATCCACCCATTTCCTCCATCATAACCAAATCACTACCTAACCTTCTATCACCTCCCATATCTCCCCCCCCTCTTTCTATTCCTCCCCCTATTTCCCATTCCTCCCCCACTTCCCATTCATCCACCCACCTCCCATTCCTCCCTTCACTTCCCCTTCCTCCAGTTAATCCCCCCCACTTCCTATTCCACCCCCCACTTCCCATTCCTTTCCATTCCTTCCCCTACTTCCCATTCCTTCCCCTACTTCCCATTCCTCCGCCCACTTCCCATTCCTCCGCCCACTTCCCATTCCTCCGCCCACTTTCCATTCCTCCCCCACTTCCCATTCCTCCCCCCCACTTCCCATTCCTTCCCCCACTTCCCATTCCTCCCCCCACTTCCCATTCCTCCCCCCACTTCCCATTCCTTCCCCCACTTTCCATTCCTTCCCCTACTTCCCATTGCTCCCCCACTTCCCATTCATCCACCCACCTCCCATTCCTCCCTTCACTTCCCCTTCCTCCAGTTAATCCCCCCCACTTCCTATTCCACCCCCCACTTCCCATTCCTTTCCCATTCCTTCCCCCACTTCCCATTCCTTCCCCCACTTCCCATTCCTCCGCCCCACTTCCCATTCCTCCGCCCACTTTCCATTCCTCCGCCCACTTTCCATTCCTCCCCCCACTTTCCATTGCTCCCCCACTTCCCATTCATCCACCCACCTCCCATTCCTCCCTTCACTTCCCCTTCCTCCAGTTAATCCCCCCCCACTTCCTATTCCACCCCCCACTTCCCATTCCTTCCCATTCCTTCCCCCACTTCCCATTCCTTCCCCCACTTCCCATTCCTTCCCCCACTTCCCATTCCTCCCCCCTTCCCATTGCTCCCCCACTTCCCATTCCTCCCCCCACTTCCCATTCCTCCCCCACTTCCCATTGATCCCCCACTTCCCATTCCTCCCCGATTTCCGATTCCTCCCCCTCACTTCCCATTCCTCCCCCCTCTTCCCATTGCTCCCCCACTTCCCATTCCTCCCCACACTTCCCATTCCTACCCCCACTTCCCATTCCTCCCCCCTCTTCCCATTGCTCCCCCACTTCCCATTCCTCCCCACACTTCCCATTCCTACCCCCCACTTCCCATTCCTCCGCCCTCTTCCCATTCCTCCCCCACTTCCCATTCCTTCCCCCCCACTTCCCATTTCTCCCCCAACTTCTCATTCCTCCCCCCATTTCCGATTCTTTCCCCCACTCGCCATTCCATCCCCCACTTCCCATTCCTCCCCCCTCTTCCGATTCCACCCAAAACTTCCCATTCCATCCCTCACTTCCCATTCCTCCCCCCACTTTCCATTCCACCCCACACTTCCCATTCCACCGCACACTTCCCATTCCACCCCCACGTCCCATGTTTGTGTCAACAAATTAAGAATCCTTTTATTTTAATCAGTATTTCGGAAGTTACCGCTTATGATCAACATTTTTCTTGAAGCATCATTCTTTTATTGAGCAAATATTGTTGGAACAGACAAAATAATGATGATAAATCGGTTTCGGTCTATCTGATACATCATCCCTTTACGACGTAGATATGACGAAGGGCTAAAAATTATAGATCGCCCTATATATCAGCTGTCAGACTTGTTTTGAAAAATGTCCGAAAAGTTTTTTAAGTATAAAAGTAGAAATGATGGACTGGCTTTTGAATTGACGGCTCTGAAATGAGGGTCGAGCCCTGAGATGGGTCGAGGTTTGCAAAATTATCGTTTGTGTCTGCAAAGGGCGTCAAAGGGATTCGGAACAATTATCGGAGAATCGGAGACAACCCGTTTAGCATGGAAGTGACCTGAATATCAAAACTTCGTGGGAGGGGTTAATCGGATGAAAATTTTCTGATGTTTACCGGGTTTTTGTGTCAGATTAACTCGTCTCCCGGTTTCTCCGACGTTGGGGATAAATGGCCCTCCTCCTGCAGAATGCTTTCAGGATTTCTAAGGGTTTGAAATAAGAGGGACGGGGGTTTGAGGGCTTTGTTGAACAGCGGACCCAAAGAGAATCTTGAGTTTCTCAAAAGAAACAGAGACATAGTAAAAAGGATCATTTTATTTTCGTCTTGCGAATTTTATTTTTTTATCAGACCATTTTTTCCCTGTATTGAATCACAAATTAATTAAAAAACCAGAAAAGTTGTAATATTTTATCTAATTTGTTTAGAGCCTTGTAAACGTGTGTACGCTTGGCGTTGGGACAGCATTTGGCGACAGCGTTCTTCAAGATCTACCCCGTGAGACGACTGTCGTGACAAAAACTTCATGCGAGCTTCTCCGTCTGACGCAGCACGACCTTAAATCGTTGGCCGAGGTAAATTCATTTTTAAAAGCGATTTCCGCAGATTAATTTTGAATCGCAAACACATCAGAGTTTCCCCCACAACCATCCAGGTTGCAAATGACATCACCGCCACCACCAAAATGAAATTCCATGATCCTCAATTAAAATTGGATCGTAATACCGTCTAATTGTTTTCGCATTAATCCGTAAAAAAGGTCAGGTCTGGAATTGGATTCACAAATTGGTGAAAATTGGTGTTTTTCTACAGAAATCTCGATTTTTGGGTTGGGCGGAACACTGCCACGTCCCTAGCCAAACCGCCTAAGGCCCTATCCCTTAGTTTGAAGGGCCCTATCCTTGGGGAAAAGATGATGTACAAGATTTAATTGTTTTAAATCAGAGGTTCCCAAACTTCTTCACAGTGCGCCCCCTTTTTAAACAAATGAAACAACCCCAATTTTCTGAATGTTAACTTTGAGGTTTTTGAAGGAAATTAGGCATTTATTTTGAGGTTTTTGACGAAAATTTGGCTTTATAAATGTTGATTTTGAGGTTTTTCACGAAAATTTGGCTTTTTAAATGTTGATTTTGAGGTTTTTGGACGAAAATTAGGCTTCATAAATGTTGATTTCGAAGTTTTAAGGCTTTACAAATGTTCATTTTGAGGTTTTTGACGAAAATTAGGCTTCATAAATGTTGATTTCGAGGTTTTACGAAAATCAGGCTTTAAAAATGTTGATTTTGAGGTTTTTGACGAAAATTTGGCTTTTTGAATGTTGATTTTGAGGTTTTTTTTTACGAAAATTAGGCTTCATAAATGTTGATTTCGAAGTTTTTTTTTTACGAAAATTAGGCTTTACAATGTTGATTTTGAGGTTTTTCACGAAAATTTGGCTTTATGTTGATTTCGAGGTTTTTTGACGAAAATCAGGCTTTACAAAGGTTGATTTTGAGGTTTTTTACGAAACTTTGGCTGTATTTTGAGGTTTTTCACAAATTTTTAGGGATGTTGGCCAAAAAAAAAAAATCTTGAGCTTGCCCCCCCCCCCCGGCCATGGGGACAGCTTACGCCCCTCTAACGAGGCGCTCCCCCCAGTTTGGGAAACACTGTTTTAAATGATTCATTTGGGTCCCAATAACATGTTTTCGAAGAATGCCAATAAATGCGGTCCCGGCACAACTTTTGGCAGCACAAAAACCTCGACTTTTTTCGGTTTTCTGCATATAACTGGCAAACAGGACATATTATGTGGAAAACACTTACGATAAAAGACTTTGACCCTTTTATCGACCTTTTTTAGAGAAATTCGCCGTTTTTTCTCCTAGAAAGGCTCAGATGGAATTGGATCCTTAACTTTTAAGTGGACTTTGACTCTATTTCAAGGATAAATAGACTTTTCATCAGTCTGAAATAAACAGAGTTAGAAAAACGTATAAAATATTCTTTTAAAAAGTACCTAATTATAGAAAGTTTTTAAGAAATGAGAAAAATAATTTTTAAGGTCGAAAGTTTCGAAATTTTTCGTTCCGAAATGAAACGTGAGATTCTCCCCTCAGGTCATAAAGGGTGTTTTTCACCTCCCCGACGCTAATTTCGTTCAGCTCTGATAGGTTTTTGTGTTTTCCCTTTTTTCCTTCCACTCCCATAAGAGCTGGTGGATCGATACGCTTGTAAAAGGAGCGAAGGTGGATCAACGACGTAATAATGGATGTAGGTAATGCTCTCTTTTTCGCAATAAAACCTTCTTAGCCCGGATTCGAAACGTTCTGATCATAAAAACCTTTTTTCTGTAACCGACAAATATATTTCAGTTTCGAACAAAAGTTTTAAAAACAAAAAATCAGAATGACCTCGGGAAAGTCGGAATGTTGAAAGTTTGGTAAATGAGGGGAAGCAACAAGTGTAGACTAGGGCGGGGGGAAGTTATAGGTTTTCCCCCTTTGATTTCAAAGCCTTCCCACAAGACCGCACACACCCTCCCTTATAACCGAAAATGAAAATTCCTGTTGAATTCGTTTTATAATTAAAACCCCTTTTTGTGGGTTAACCTCGCGTTTGAAATTAATAAGGTGGCAATCTGACGAATTTTTCGGCCAAAAAATGTCTTCAAAGGGAAAATACACGCTACAACTTGGCCAAGTTAACTTTCTTGAAAAGAAATTCATTTTATTAGTCTCGAAACTGGGATTTTGGGATGGGGTCAAGGAGACCGCGTAGGGTCAATCTGACCTTTGATCCTTTGGGCCTTAGGAAACCAGGACCTTAGGAGGCCGGGACCTTAAGAGGCCTGGGCCTTAGGGAGGCCAGGGCCTTAATTGGCCGGGGCCTTAGGAGGCGATGGACGTACTTAGGAGGCCGGGGCCGTACTTAAGGGGTCGAGGCCGTACTTAGGAGGCCGGGGCCTTAGGAGGGTGGGGCCTCAGGAGGCCATGGCCGTACTTAGGAGGCCAGGGACTTAGGAGGACAGGGACTTAGGAGGACAGGGCCGTACTTAGGGGCCGGGGCCGTACTTAGGGGGCCGGGGCCGTACTTAGGAGGCCGGGGCCGTACTTAGGAGGCCGGGGCCGTACTTAGGAGGCGGGGGCCGTACTTAGGAGGCCGGGGCCGTACTTAGGAGGCTGGGGCCGTACTTAAGAGGCCGGGGCCGTACTTAGGAGGCCGGGGCCTTGGGAGGGTGGGGCCTCAGAAGGCCAGGGACTTAGGAGGCCATGGACGTACTTAGGAGGCCGGGGCCGTACTTAGGAGGCCAGGGCCTTAGGGGGGGTCGAGCTTCAGGACTCCATGGCCATGCTTAGGAGGCCAGGAGCTTAGGAGGCCAGTAGCTTAGGAGGCCAGGGACTTAGGAGGTCAGGGACTTAGGAGGCCGGGGCCGTACTTAGGAGGCCGGGGCCGTACTTAGGAGGCCAGGGCCTTAGGAGGGTCGAGCCTCTGGACTCCATGGCCGTGCTTAGGAGGCCAGGAGCTTAGGAGGCCAGTAGCCTAGGAGGCCAGGGACTTAGGAGGTCAGGGACTTAGGAGGCCAGGGCCGTACTTAGGAGGGAGGCTAGGACCTTATGAGACTAAGAGAAAAAAAAATTCTGAATCAGTGGGAGGGGGTTCTGGTGTTTGTGGAGAGGTCTGTAGAGCCCCGAATTCATTAAAAAGTTGGAGCTATGGGATTTATCCTCCATACCACATTTTGAATCGATTAAAATTTTATTTTGCAAAATTTTTCGATCATTTATATATTCGGAATTCAATGAGATTTATCTAAATAACGGTTGTATACCTAATCTATAAAGGTGAAAAGCTGATTTTGCATTCGGAAGTGACCATCCTTTTATATCGATCCTGACTCACTGACCTGAAACTGATGTAAAGCATACTTTCGCTATATGAGCAAATCCCTCTGATTTTAAACATAGGAAGAAAAAAAAGAAATTCGAAGAAATAAAAGGTTCTTTTTTCGCGAGGACTGTAACGCAAATATTTTTCGAAGGCTCGGCAAACCCTCAAGACTCCCCGGTATTCCCGAAGTGTTGCTCTTTTCCTCGGGTTATATTAACCTGCCAGACCCTCCCGTATCCCACCTAAGTTATCGCCCCTGCACAATTTTTCATTTTTTTTCTATTTTCCGTACCATCACCGGGAAAATGTTCTCCATTATAAATGATTGAAAAAACAGTTTAAATCGTTTATAAGAATTTAACCCTAATGTTACTGGGATTTTTTAGTAAATCCTTTAAAATCTTACAATCTTTAGAAAGGTTTTTTTTTTCTAGTTTTGCTTTTAACTTCTTTTTCCATTTCTCAATAGATCGATAGTTATTGATGTTTGTATGTTTTTTTGGTGTAAGTGCCATAGCCGCGTGATACTGGTTCGATCGACTACCAAATGAAGATTTTGGTAGAAAACCACCGATTTTCACCACATTTTTACCATATACAGGGTAGGGTCTTAGGAGGTTGTTGGTTATCCATAACTACCAGACCATACCTTTCACTTGGATTTTCCAAGTTACACTTCCGTTTCTCAATTCCATAGAAACGTAGTAGGTAGATTTTTTTTTTTTTTTGGGCTAAAAAATTGCTTTCTGACGTGAATAGGTGGGAAAAAACGACCGTTATTGGTCATAATACAATATTCTACAAATAAAAAGTCAAATCTCTCTTGAAATTACAAGAAAAAGTGTATGAAAAAAAACTTTTAGGGCTGACGTCTTATGATTTATTGCCCAATTCCCAAGCGAACAACCCCCAAGAAAAAGAAAGAAAAAAAAAATCTACCTAAAAGTTTATGCCTAAACTACCAGTTTGTAGTCATAGGGTGTGTATTCTTTTATCAATGGATGAACCTAATTGAGGGTTATAGACGGATGATTTTATTTATTGGTGGTGAAGGTCTTTAAAGATTTTGCACGTTTTATACAAATTATTGAAATTAAAATAGCTTTCAAATGGTTTAAACAATAATTGAATCGTTCTATAAATAATGAAAAGGCAATTAGATTGCCGAAAACTCAATTTTCTTTTGGTGCAAAAGCTCCATTAGGTTTTGATGAATGAAATCGTTGGGGGGAGCCCTATAAGTTATAAAATCGTTGAAATCGCGTTTTCAGATATTAATAAAGTTACTGGGGATTTAACTGAGAGTAAACCTTTAGGACGGGGTGACGATTACCTGTTGTCGATCGATGAGTCGACCCTCGGGATATTTTTCCAGAAAAACTGCCTCCCTTTTTTCCCTTCTTATTTCCACTCGAAATCATTTTCCGGTGCCACATTGGCTTTGACTTTATTGCCTGTCATTGGCTAACATCCTCACATGTTTCACGGTTCCTCTTTTCACATTTTAATATACTTTTCAGAAAAACAAGGACGTAATGACTGAGCTAATATCGAATTGCAAAATCAAAAACGGTACGTATTAATTAAAAATTATTATTAATCTCGAGATTTTATCAAGTTCCTCTTTTCGTTTTCATTTTAGAACGATCTCGGGTTATTTCAAGTTAGGGAAATGAAGGTACAGTCCTGGAAAGTGATTACTCTTTGAGGAGGGCATTCGTCCGTGAAAAGACGGGAGTAAGAAAAAAAAGAGACGAAGAAATGGAAGGGAGTGTTCTTTTCCTTCATCTCTTTTGCTACTTTTATAATAGGAATAAAAAGGGGTCTCTCTCTCTCTCTCTCTTTTATCAACCCTCTCCACGTTTTAGGGTTTCCCTATGAAATGCTAAACGCGACTCCATTTCCAATGACTAAATTAAAGGGTAACAGGTCTTTCTTTTGTTGAAAACACGTGGAGAACCCCATTCGACCCATTTCCTCTAACAATCACTTCCTAACTCAAGTATGGAGCTTTCCATGATGAAAACTTTCCCACAACTTTCCCCTGATTCCATTTTTTAGAGCTAAGGAGCAATATAAGCAATATAAGTTAGCTTTCGGTGGCATGAGATTGATCCTTTTCTGGACACTATTATTATTTTGATTTTTTAAGTCCTTTTTGGACACTAGGGGCCCTTTTTAGCTAGGGTTTTTTTTATTAATCTTTTTTTGGACAGAAGGGGCCCTTTTAACTAGATTATTTGTGACGAAAAGGGCCCTTTTTAGATTGATTTATAATCTTTGTTAGACACTAGGGGCCCTTTTAACTTGAATTTGGGCCATTTTTAGGTAGGTTTTGAATTGAATTTTTATCTTTTTCTTGAATTTTTATCTTCTTTATATTGAATTTAGATCCTTTTTGGACACTAGGGGCCCTTTTTAGCTAGGTTTTCGATCTTTTTTTGGACACAAGGGGCCCTTTTAACTAGATTATGTTTCTTTGTGACAAAAAGGGCCCATTTTAGCTTGAATTTTGATCCCTTTTGAACACTAGGGTGCCTTTTAACTAGAAATATTTCCTTGTGACCTAAAGGGCCCATTTTAGCTTGATTTATAATCTCTGTTAAACACTAGGGGCCCTCTTGGCTAGGTTTTTGATCTCTTTTTACACAAGGGGACCTTTTAAATAGATTAAGGTTATTTGTGACGAAAATGGCCCTTTTTAGCTTGATTTATTATATTTTTGAGACACTAGGGGCCTTTTTAAATAAAATTTGTTCCTTAGCGGCAAAAAGAAATGGCTTCTTTTCTTTGCTTCAATTTGGATACTTTTTGGACACTTAGGGGCACTTTTGGCTTGATTTTTGATCCTTGGACACTAGGGCCAATTTTTACTTCGATTTTTGGTCATTAAGGACCCTTTTAGCTTCCTTTACGACAAAAAAGGCTCCTTTTAGCTTGATTTTTTATCCTTTTTGGACACTTAAAGTCCCTTTTTAGCTTGATTTTCGATCCTTTTTGGACCTTTTGGTGAGATAGTTTTCATCATGGAAATCTCCATACTTTGGTCAGTAAGTGATTGATAGAGGAAATAGGTTGAAAGTGTGATCGTTTAAAAGTTTGGTCGTGAAATTGTTGTTGCTCTGGATATGTTAACTTTGAATTACTTGACCCGGATAGTCGATGGGGGTTCGAATTCTAGTCTAAAAGCCAAGTTCAATCAATCCCCAGTAGGATAACGATTTAAAAAAAAATTAAAATTAAAGTTTACCTTCTTTTATCCGATATCAGGTTAAAGCTAAGAACTTTAGTATTTGCTCTTAAACTCCTGAGACCGAAAATTCGATCTCCTTTTCGTTAACGGTCGTATTTGCCTTGAGAAGGGTAAAAAAGTTGGTAAATGGGCTAAGGGATGAAGTAATCACTGTCAGACTTCCAAGACCATTTTCTTCCAGGTAAAATTACTTTTAATAAAAAGAAGCAAAAAAGTCTTCTTCTTTTTAATTACGAATGTAAAAAACGAGCTTTATTTTTAAGGAAGGATTTATTCCTTTTTTAAAAGGCTAAAAAGTGGAAGGGTAATTTTTTGACATTGATCTTGTTTAAAATGTCTTTTCGACGCCATCTTGTTTTACGGTTAAAAAATTGAAATTAATGTAATAGGTGTTGTCCACGGAAACCGTCGAGGAAGGAACATAGCAAATATGCAAGAGAATACAATCCTCGGTTAAACTGAGATTCTACCTCTACAATCCCACTCGGGTTTAATTTAACCGAGAGAGAAAGCCGAGCCTTTTAAGCGGTCGGTTCCGTGCTTTACCACTTTCCCGTATGCAAAATTGATGTCCGCTACGAAAAACTGTTTAAAATTATAAATGTTTACAAAAGATTGTTGGTTTTAATGATATGGGAGGTAAATTTATGCTTTAGAGACACATTATGAGGTATACATCGACCTGAAACGAACGTTTAAGTAGATTTATGCTGAGGAGTAATCGTAAATATTTCAGGGTTATGCATGGTGGGGCGGAACACTGCCGCGTTCCTACATATTCTCTTTGAAGGAGCTTTACAACGAGAAAAGTGGCATCACGGACCAAGCCATGTCAGATGACCAAGGGATCAACGACCCCTCATTGACGTTTTAACTTTCTCAAAGAGAAGTTATTGTATTACCGTCGGATTCGGGTTTTTGGGGAAGGGTCTTCCAGACCCCTAGGTGTCAACTGACTTTGATCTTTGTCTGACTGACTTTTGTCTGTGGTGCGTGCCGTCCGGCCGTGCGTCGCGTCCGTACCGTCCGTCCGTCCGTCCCGTGTCCGTCCGTCCGTCCGTCCCGTCCGTCCTGTCTCGTCCGTCGCCTTTTTTCCGAACACTTCACGGCACAATTTTGATCCGATTTACGAAATTTTCACAAACTTCCTTTCGTGGTTTTCTTGAAAGTGACGAGAGCGATTTTTGAAATTCGACAAAATGGCGGAGATATGTCTGTCTAAAGTTTGCAAAAATGTGCTACGAGGGCTTTCTACCGGTCTCGATCTTCACCAAAATTTTAACCAATAATCTTCACGTGATCCCGATGTAAATTTCATACTAATTAGGTAATTAATTATGTAATTAGGTAATTATGATTAATTAACTCAATTTTTTCCCATTTTCATAAACATATCGCCAATCATTCAAGTTATGATTGCAGAAAAAGTTTTTTCCAAAATTAATTAATTAATTAATTAACTAATTAGGTATTATCTTGAGTTTGAGTGAAGAATTGGTCCCATTTTCATAAATTATCACCAAATTCATAGTATGATGACAAAAACAGAATTTTTTATCAAATCAAAAATTAATTACTTAATTAATAACTAATTCGGTTAATGTCTATTGAGTTTGAGTGAAATAAGTCCTATTTTCATAACAGTTTATCAGTTATCTCACCAAATTCGAGTTATGATAGCACAATTTTTCTTTCAAAATTAATATAATTAACTAATTAGATATCATTATACTTCGAGTTTTGAGTGAGTATATTCCCATTTTCATAAATATTCGACAAAAAAGTTAACAAGTTATGTGTAGAAAAAAGGATTGCATTTCCCCCGAAATTTATGGATCCCCCGAAATCTGTAGACGCTTTGAGAAAGTCGTGTCTCTGGCGAGCTCCAGACCATACTCTTCTCTCTCTCTTCATAGAGAAACTAAAACACCAAACACCTCAAAAAGAAAAAAAAAATGAGCTAAAAAAACTTGCGTTAACTAAGTTATACCTTCCCTAAGTGCCTATCCAAGGAGAAAGAAAGAACAGACCTCTCATAAAATTATAAACATACCTCCCATGGAGGTAAACCATTAGTCCAGTCTGGAGTCCCATAAGCCTGGGGGTGGAAAAAAAAAAGAAGGTATTTTGTTTCTCTACGGAAATGTGTAGGGATTATTCCGGTCCCCTGATTAACCTAAGTCCATAGCCGAAACCCGTGCCCTTTGGCCTCAGGAGCGGTTTTAAGGTGATTTTTTTCGTTTTTTCGCCAATATCTCGAAAACTGTAGGTCTTAGTCGAAATAATTATTAATACAAAATTAAAGATTTTTGAATTTGCTACTATTTTGAGCCTATACAATGTTTTGTAACACCAAACGTATCTGAGCTACGAGGTGGAAAAAAACCGGGGTTTTTTATTTTGACCTCTGAAGGAGGCAAGACGTCATCTAATCAAAAGAGTGTACTTAATAAAAGTTGTAGAGAATTTAATTATCTTTTAAAAACAACTCTCAAAAAGCAATTAACGATCACTAGGCAGGGTTTCATTAAAATTCATTAAAAAATTGAAATTTCAAAATATTTTATAAAAACAAAATTAAAGCTTATAAAATTGGCTACAGATTTTATTTACTAAGATTCTTTGTAGGATCAAAGGTTTCTGAGCTACGAGGCGACAACAAAGCGTCATTTTCGAGTTTTTCTTATGAAAAAAGTCAGATTTTAGAAAAGTAGGAGAAAAAGCAAGGAAGGCGTTTTCCAATCAAAAAAGCGTACTAAGTACACTTTGTAGAGAATTCAATTTCCATTTAAAATCAACTATCAACTTTTTTTTTTTTTTCTTCTTTTTTTTTTTATCAGGGGACCAACCCCTACACAAGGGCTTGGAGTTAGCACAAAAGTCAGATTTTAGATCTTAGAACTCCATCCCAACTAGAAAACCACTCCCAATTAGAGATGTACGTATACACTACGTATACACGTAGAGATATAAAGTTAAGTTACCATTTTTCCTTATCATTAAGAAGTAAAAATGATAAGAAAGGAAATCCACTCGGTGAAACTCAAGGAAATTCCAAGGACTCAGGGTGGAAATTTAATGTAGATTCATGGACGAGTTTATTTGCATGAAGTAAACTTCTGACTTACGGTGGAACTACTTAAAAGTAAATCACGACCGGGTTCTCTCCTTATTTTAATGAGGATGTAAATAGGTCCCCAAAGGCGGAAAGGGTTGTTGGATAAACATGATAGTCCTTGTTTTGTGAAGAGCCATATTCCAACGATCGGCCACCGTTATCTTCTTTTTCCCCAACACTTGACACGAAAAAAAATTTCACGCACGAAATTTAAGCGGGGAAAACAACGAAAAAAACCGATAGATCTACGAATAGATTAGATTATTAATAGTATTGACTCTTCCTCCCACCATGGATACAGGGCCAAAATCTTATCTAAACTCGACAGCTGTATTGATTATTTAAAAACAAAAACAAAAATCAACATGGAATTCCGGTCTATTCACTTTAGAGGTTCCTCTTTTTAAAAACTGGTTGTTTATACAATTTTAACCCCCTTTTAGCTTTCTGTAAACAAAAGGAGGAATAACGTTTTTTCTAATTTGGACCTCTCCGGTTCGTTGATATCGACGTTTTAAAAAGAAAAGGGGGGATTAATCGGGGAAATTACCTGGCTTTTTTTCCGAGCACGATCCCAATGTTTTGACCCTAAAGTGTCAATTCCTCTGAAGGCGGGAAATCTCTTCTTTCTAAAACGGTAGAATTCCACTCCTCCAAGTGATTTTTTTTTCTAAAATTTTATGAAAACTATCTAGAATCCAAGATTTTTAAGGGGTCAAGGGTGACTCAAGAAGTCAAAAGGATCAAAAATCAAGCTAAAAAGAGTTTTTATGTAGTAAAGGAAATTATCTACCTAAGAGGGTCCCTAATGTCCAAAAATCGAGGTAAAAAATGGCCCCTAGTGTATAAAAAGGATCTAAAATTGAGCTAAAATTGCCCATAAGTGTCTGAAAAGGATTTTAAAAAATCCAGCTAAAACGTGTTTTTTGTAGGAAAGGAAAAAATCTACTTAAAAGGGTCCCTAATGCCCAAAAACCGAGGAAAAAAGTGGGCCACCCCAAGTGTCCAAAAAGGATCAAAATCAAGCTAAAAATGGCTCCTGAATGTCCAAAAAGGATCAAAAATCAAGCTAAAAACAGTCTTTTTTGTAGTAAAGGAAAAACTCTACCTAAAAGGGTCTCTAATGTCCAAAAATCGAGGTAAAAATGACCCCTAGTGTCCAAAAAGGATCAAAAGTCAATCTAAAAGGGCCCCTAAGTGTCCGAAAAGGATCAAAAATCAAGCAAAAAAAATGAGTCCCGCGGCAGCAGGACTAAAGAGGTAGATTTCTTTCAGATGGTTAGATCTCGAAGTTTCTAAAATTCGGAGAAAAAAAAAATCACCTGTTTCCCGGTAAAAATTCAAAATTTTCTTTTTTACCTAGATTCAAATCTATTGCACCCAGCTGATCCAAACCAACTTTAAATCTTTCTTAGCCATCCCCATAACATCACTTTTAAGTTTGAAAGACATTGGATGAACGGTTTAGGAGATACACAGTTTAGGCCCTAAGTAAAGTACCAAAACCGCTGGTCCGATTTCAGCCGTTAACGAACTCATAAATTCTATTAGTTTAAAAGCCCTAAATACCGAATTTCACGGTCGTCAATTAAAAATTACTCAAGTTATCGTGCGAATATATATATACATATATACATATATACATATATATATATATACATATAAACTTTTGAGTTAAGGGTGGTTTGGGGGTCCAGGGGGTCTGAAATGAAAACCTATCGAAAAATTTTTTGAATCTGAGACTACTGCCCCCATTGCAATAGGTAGATTTTCTGAAAGAAATCTACCTAAAAGAGCCTTTTTTGTCGTAAAGGAAAAAATCTATGTAAATGGGTCCTTAATCTCTAAAAATTAAAATAAAAATAACCCCTAGTGATGATATAAATGTTATAAAATCTAGCCAAAAGGGCCTTTAAGTGTCCAAAAAGAATTAAAAAATCAAGCTAAAAAGGGTTCTTTTCATAGCAAAAGAAATAAATCTGCTTAAAAGGGCCCCTAGTCCCTAGTGCCCAAAAAAGGTAAAAAATCAAGGAAAAAAACCTTTTTCTTGTAGTTAAGGAACAAAATCTAGTTAAGAAGGCCTGGTATCAAAAAAAGATCAAAAACCTAGCTAAATGGGCCCCCTAGCGTCCAAAAAGGATATAAAATAAGTCAAGATAGTCCCTAGTTTCCAAAAAGGATCAAAATTCAAACTAAAAAGAGCCCTTATCACAGTAAAGGAACACAATCTGGTTAAAAGGGACCCTTGTGTCCCAAAAAAGTTTAAAAACCTACCTAAAAAGGGCCCCTAGTGTCCAAAAACGATCAAAAATCAAGATAAAAAGGACCCAATCTTGGCGGAGTTTTAGCAACCAAATGAACCTATTGATGAACCATGTAAGCGGAAAAATTATCTGCGAAGTACCTATTGATCAAACCCAGGTAGATCATGTCCCTAAGTACCCCAAGTTGCAAGTTTTCCATAAAAAATGAACTCCATGGAAAATTAAACGTCAAGAAGCATCACTTTTAAAAATGAATATTCAAGTGACATATTTTAATTAAAAAGTGGGTGTTTACGAAGGTGTCCGACTCGCTATCTCGTAGTTGCGTCATTGTTTTAGTTCCTCTTATCTCCTTTTATCTCTCGTTTTCTGTCAGTCCGCGACATGCTTTTCTCGTTGTTTTAGAAAAAAACCTGTAGAGTCCGCCGCAGGTGCTGTGGTCGATGAAAAAAAACGAGAAACATAAAGAATTTTTTATGAGCTATAAGTGCCCCCTGGTTTGGTGTCGTCTATTGTGAGTCAGTTGGTGTTACGGTAGCACTGAGTGTCATCTCCTGTGCTTCGCTTCTTTGCATTT